>CAWUDS030006047.1:0-25000 GCA_963859935.3 Lathyrus sativus | reverse complement strand
ATATATCGAAGAGTTGGTAGTGGGCTAGTCGAAAATCAAAGTTTATCAGAAGCTTGGTCTAAAATTCCTGAAAAATTAGCTTTTTATGATTACATCGGTAATAATCCGGCAAAAGGGGGTTTGTTTAGAGCGGGCTCAATGGACAATGGAGATGGAATAGCGGTTGGTTGGTTAGGGCATCCTATCTTTAGAGACAAAGAGGGGCATGAACTTTTTGTACGTCGTATGCCTACCTTTTTTGAAACTTTTCCGGTTGTTTTGGTAGACGGAGACGGAATTGTTAGAGCAGATGTTCCTTTTCGAAGGGCAGAATCGAAGTATAGTGTCGAACAAGTAGGTGTAATTGTTGAATTCTATGGTGGCGAACTCAATGGAGTCAGTTATAGCGATCCTGCTACTGTGAAAAAATATGCTCGACGTGCTCAATTGGGTGAAATTTTTGAATTAGATCGTGCTACTTTAAAATCGGATGGTGTTTTTCGTAGCAGTCCAAGGGGTTGGTTTACTTTTGGACATGCTTCGTTTGCTCTGCTCTTCTTTTTCGGACACATTTGGCATGGTGCTAGAACCTTGTTCAGAGATGTTTTTGCTGGTATTGATCCAGATTTGGATGCGCAAGTAGAATTTGGAGCATTCCAAAAACTTGGAGATCCAACTACAAAAAAACAGGGAGTCTGATAGAAATAGGTTTGTTCCTTTTCGATTCGATTTTTTTTTTGTTATGTGAATTTGATATTAGGGAACTAGATAAATCTTGATTCCATTTTGTTTTACTCTTGTTCTTTCTTTTTCTTTATCCAGGAGATAATCCCCCAAAACAGGTATGAAAGCTATAATTGTAAACCACGATCAAATCTATGGAAGCATTGGTTTATACATTCCTCTTAGTCTCGACTTTAGGAATCATTTTTTTCGCTATTTTTTTTAGAGAACCCCCTAAAGTTCCCACTAAAAACACGAAATGATTGAGAATTATCTCAATTGAATGAAGTAATGAGCCTCCAATATCGTAATATTGGGGGCTCATTACTTCAACTAGTCCCCATGTTCTTCGAATGGATCTCTTAGTTGTTGAGAGGGTTGCCCAAAAGCAGTATATAAGGCATACCCAGTAAAACTTACAATTAAACCGGATATAGAGATGGCAATTAGGGTTGCTGTTTCCATGATTCTATAATATCAAGACTACAATGGATCTATAGGGTAAGATCCTTTATCTACAGCGGAATGGTATACAAAGTCAACAGATCTCAATAAAAAAATAGGATTTATGGCTACACAAACCGTTGAGGGTAGTTCTAGATCTGGTCCAAGACGAACTGTTGTAGGAGATTTATTGAAACCATTGAATTCAGAATATGGTAAAGTAGCTCCGGGGTGGGGAACTACCCCTTGGATGGGGGTTGCAATGGCCCTATTTGCGGTATTTCTCTCTATTATTTTAGAGATTTATAATTCGTCCCTTTTACTGGACCAAATTTCCATGAATTAGAGAATTCGATTCACAAGAACCAACTAACTAGCTTTCAATAGAAAAGTCAAGTTTAGCATTTAGATCGTTCATTTTTAGGACCATTCCATTTTGATTTGGTAGTTGGACCGCGAAACTTCTTTGTTTCTCTATTTCCGGAATATGAGTGTGTGACTTGTTATAATGGATCCTATTGATAGTACAGAACATAAAATGGATACGTCATCTTATCTTGATAGATGGCTTTACCCCGTCAGATATTTATTCTAGTATCTGGAGCACGGAATATAGAAAATAAATAGATTCTAAAGTGTTAGAACTATGATTCATACTTAATATTTATATTTAGACCTCGCACCGGACGAAAAAAAATGAAAGAGTTAGAAGAATTCATTTAGAAAAAGAAATGGAATTTTATTCGGCCGCCGCTTATCCATTTCTTTGTATTTTTTTTTTTCATTATATCTATTATTGAAATTGAATAAGTGATGATCTAGCAGTTCTTACTCAGGGAATTCTTGGACTTCGATTAAAGGTTTTTTGGAAATCATCGTGGTTCTGGTATGAATCTCAGGTTTTCCATTGATTCTATAGGGTCTTAACAAGAAAATTCTTATCAATAAAAAAAAAAACAGAAGTCAAATCTTATTACATACACAATACAAAAAAAATGAAGTAAATAATAGAATATTCAAGAGGCCTGTAAGGATCAAGAGAAAAGACGAGTGAGCCGACTTGAAATTTTGGCATTATAAACACTAAGAATATCTTGTAGATTTCTATTTTTTGGATCTTCAAAAAGACTGGAATCATAGGATTAACTCAGAAGTTTCAAACTTTCTATTACACATATCTGTTTTCCAAATAACCAGTATTTGAGTCTTTTTGTTTGAGCCGTACGAGATGAAATTTTCATATACGGTTCGAAGGGGGGTTCCTTGGTTTACCTATCTCAATAAAGTCTATGATTGGTTCGAAGAACGTCTTGAGATTCAGGCCATTGCCGATGATATAACTAGTAAATATGTCCCTCCTCATGTAAATATATTTATTGTTTAGGAGGAATTACACTTACTTGTTTTTTAGTCCAAGTAGCGACGGGTTTTGCTATGACTTTTTATTATCGTCCAACCGTTACGGAGGCTTTTGCTTCTGTTCAATATATAATGACTGAGGCTAACTTTGGTTGGTTAATCCGATCAGTTCATCGATGGTCAGCAAGTATGATGGTATTAATGATGATCTTGCACGTATTTCGCGTGTATCTCACTGGTGGTTTTAAAAAACCTCGCGAATTGACTTGGGTTACAGGTGTAATTTTTGGGTGTATTGACTGCATCCTTTGGTGTAACTGGTTATTCTTTACCTTGGGACCAAATTGGTTATTGGGCAGTCAAAATTGTAACAGGTGTACCCGATGCTATTCCTGTAATAGGATCCTCGGTGGTAGAGTTATTGCGCGGCAGCGCTAGTGTGGGACAATCTACCTTGACTCGTTTTTATAGTTTACATACTTTTGTATTACCTCTACTTACTGCCGTATTCATGTTAATGCACTTCCAATGATACGTAAGCAAGGAATTTCCGGTCCTTTATAGAGAATATGAATCATAGATATTTGTAATAAATCATTTGGGAGGAGTAATAGTATTTCATTGCTACAAATATGCATTATTTTTTTGAATAAGACATGTATTTGGATATTTCCCTTCCACTTAAACAAAATAAATTGGATTCTTTATTTGACATACACGAATAGTGGAAGGGAACTCTCCGAAAAAAGAATGGATTATGGGAGTGTATGACTTGAACTATTGATTGGGCCATGCAGATATATGACTTCATCTTATCTGCCACATTTGAATTCACAATTAAATGTGTCTTTGTTCCAACCACGGCGCCAGTCCTCTACAGAGGATAGTCAGTCCGGTTCGCTTGAAGAAAATATTTTCTATGATCAGACTCGATCATATCCTGTGCATGAACAGGCTCCGTAATATCCAGTAAAATAAGTAAAATGATATAATCTAAATTATGTAACATGTATTTCATTAAACTTAATAGTATGGAAATGCATTCATTTCCTATGCATTGACTCAATTTATGATACTATCGGAGTTAAACAAGTAGATCTAAAGAAAAAGCGGGTTGTATTATATTAGTAACAAGTAATCCTTTCTATGTCAAAAATTCCGAAAATTCTTTTTTTGAGGTATACCAGGCGAAAGGTTTGAGATCACCCAGAAAGAACTTTGGATTTTGAAAACTTACTTGGGTGAAAAGCATTTACTTAAAAATAAGAACTGAATTTTTTGCATTTACAATGGATAGTTGTAATTTCGAAAAAAAAACATTAAATCCATTTTATTACATATTATTACATAGAATCATGATATATGAGTGACTAACATATAAAGAATTTCTATGTCTGCATTCAGTTCTGCATTCAGTTTGTTTGATTCGTGCTCGAGCCGGATGATGCAAAATTATCATGTCCGGTTCTTTCGGAGGATGGATCTATAAGAATTCACCTATCCCAATAACAAAAAAACCTGATTTGACGGATCCTGTATTAAGAGCGAAATTGGCCAAAGGGATGGGTCATAATTATTATGGCGAACCCGCATGGCCTAACGATCTTTTATATATTTTTCCAGTAGTTATTCTGGGTACTATTGCCTGTAACGTAGGCTTAGCGGTTCTCGAACCATCAATGATTGGGGAACCCGCGGATCCGTTTGCAACTCCTTTGGAAATATTGCCCGAATGGTATTTTTTTCCCGTATTTCAAATACTTCGTACCGTACCCAATAAATTATTGGGCGTTCTTTTAATGGTTTCAGTACCCGCGGGATTATTAACAGTACCTTTTTTGGAAAATGTTAATAAGTTCCAAAACCCATTTCGGCGTCCAGTAGCAACAACCGTCTTTTTGATTGGTACCGTCGTGGCTCTTTGGTTGGGTATTGGAGCAACATTACCTATTGAAAAATCCCTAACGTTAGGGATTTTTTAAATTGATTCTATTGTCAAATAAAATATCATGACAGGTGTATTGTGTATCTAGGGAAAATTCACTTTGAAATGACTAATCCCTAGATCCATCTATTTCATTTTATACCTATTCTGAATATATTGATTTGTGCTAAAGATTCAAATTTAATATTGGAAGCTTTCTTTTTATAAATAAAAAAAAATGAAAGATTCAAAAAAATCCAATGGATTTTCAATTTATACAAAATGATTTTCGATTTGTAAAATGTTTAATATATTTTTTAAATCTTCTACGCGAAAATGTTCAATTTTCATAAGGTCTTCTTGACTCTTATTCAAAAATTCAAATACTGTATGTATATTGGACTTTTTAAGACAATTATAGATCCGGGGAGGCAATTCTAATTGGTCAATAAAAATGGATTTCAATGTAATTTCTTTTTGAGTGTTCGTTAGTTTATCCTTAACGAATCTATCATGATCATGAAAAGTAAAAAGGGGCCAAGTCATTTTGTGTTGATTGTTTTCCAAATTGAAGTTTTCTTCTTCTGCATGTAAAAAAGGAATAAATAAATCAATCAAATTCCGGGAGGCTTCATAAAGTGCTTCCTTAGGAGTGAAACTTCCATTTGTCCATATTTCGAGAAATAGTATGTCTTGTTTTTCATTTCCATTCACATAAGAATGAATACTATAATTTGCATTTCTAACAGGCATGAATACAGCATCTATAGTATAACTTCCATCTTGAATGTTGTTTAGTGTTTTTATACGATATCCCCGCTTTCTCTCAATTTGTAATTCAATACACAAATTAATAGGTTCCGTTAGGTTAGCTATATGTTGTGTCTTATCAATGACTTCCACCGAAGGTGGTAAAATGATGTCTTGAGCAGTTACATATCCAGGACCTTTGAAAGAAATAGACGCCTCCCGAGTTCCATACAGATTACTTCTCAATACAATTTCTTTCAAATTCATTAAAATTTCATGTATTGATTCTTGAATACCTACTACGGTAGAATATTCATGTGGTATTTTCTCAGATTTTGCACGTGTGATACATGTTCCGTCTATTTCTCCGAGCAAAATTCTTCGCATTGCAATGCCTATTGTATCTGCTTGACCTTTCAGAAGTGGAGACAGAATAAAGCGTCCATAATAAAGACGCTTACTGTCTACCCTTGATTCAACACACTTCCACTGTAGTGTCTTAGTAGATACTTTTAGTTTTTCTCGAATCATAGTAATCTATTTTTATGAAACTCTTGATTTAATTGTTTATTTCTCTTGAAATCTTTTTCTTTCATATTTATTGTTAGTTTTACACACGTCTTTTTTTAGGAGCCCTACATCCATTATATGGTATAGGGGTTACATCCCGTATAACGTTTAATAGTATCCCACTTCGAACAATAACTCTTAATGCCGCATCTCTTCCTCGACCGGGACCCTTTATGCTGACGTCTGCTCGTTGCATGCCTTGATCGACTACTGTTCGAAGAGCATTTCCCGTTGCGGTTGTAGCGGCAAATGGTGTCCCCCTTCGTGTACCCTTGAATCCACATGAACCGGCGGAGGACCAAGAAATCACCCGACCTCCTACATCTGTAACAGTCACAATGGTATTATTGAAACTAGCTTGAATATAAATAACCCCCTTTGGTATTTTACGCGGATGCTTACGCGAACCAATACGTCCAGTTTTCCGTGAACCAAGTTTTGGTATAGATTTTGCCATTTTTTTTTTATTTAAAAAAAAAGATAAGTCCGAAATATATGGATATATCCATTTCCTGTCAAAAAGGATTCTTTACTATTTTCTAACTAGTTATTCTATTGTATTCTATAATTCGATTAATATAGAATACCCTTTTTTCAAATATTAAGCAATAAGCAATTCTATTTATTCGAATACTTATAACTATAGACTAGATTCGAATATAGAATCTAAATTTTTCGATTTGTATGATTTAGTATTTAAGAAAAGGGCTTTCCATTAATAAGATTTTGAATTCTATTCAAAATCTTATTAATGGAAAGCCCTTAATTTATATTAATTTAATATTTTATATTAATTTAATATTATCCTTGTCGTTGTTTATGTTTTGGATTCGAACAAATTACTATAAGTCGACCTCGCCTACGGATCAATCGACATTTTGCACAAATTTTACGAACAGAGGCCGCTACTTTCATATTTTTAACTCCTTAGAAATTAAATTGAATACCAAATTTATATATTGTAAGAAAATGGGGTTTCCTTACATTTTGAACTTAAAATTGTTCCTCCTAAAAAATATTTTCAAGTTATAAAAGAGTCGGGTGGTCGTCGTCATCGACGTCCCCAAGAATAGAAACCCTATCAATCAATAGGGCCAAAATCTTCATCAATCTCTTCCAAAATCAAAATCTGCCGACCGGCATTTCGAGAATAATGTTGATACAATAAACTGTGTACAAATTCTCGATCATATTGCATATATCCTACAACAAAATATGAATCTGAGGTGGCTGCTGAGCTCACCTTTATAAATAAGCCCTCATACTTAAGGTCTTTGTCTATTTCTGCTAGAAAATCGTCTGCGTGTTCCGAAATCGGAATATAGAAGGTTACCAAATGTAAGGTAATCATAGAGAAATATCCTTGGGTGTTTTTTTTTTTCTCTTGAAATTCAATTTACCTAAAGCAACCTGCAACGTTGCAGGTTGCTTTAGGTAAATTGATAGATTCAATAAAATTAAGCGAAGTACCCACCATGATCGTCATCGTCACTAGGACCAGCCAAAATAACAACATCCAAAGGGCCCCAATTGGGATCCAGAAGCGCACCAAACAAAATATTCATATGGGCTTCTAAATAAAAGCGATACAATAAAAATCGTGTTTCTCTTCGATTATATTGCGAATACATTCGGATAAAATAGAATTCTGCGGAGGGTTCTACTGGGTCTCTAACTATAAATTTGGAGTCGTCATCCTGAAATTCTTTTTTCATGACTTTCATAAAATCGTCTGTGTGTTTCGTAATCGGAAGAAGTAATTTTACCATATTAAGCATATTATCTCACCTCCTATTTTTTCTAATCGAGCCTGTCGATCGGTGATTATACCCCTAGAAGTAGAAAGAATTACAATCCCTATTCCTCCCAAAACTTTTGGGATTTTGGGATAGTTAGAATATATTCGTAGACCGGGCGTACTAATCTGTTTAAAATTTAAACAACTTTTAAAAGGATATGATCCTTTATTATTTCTTCTATACTTTAGAGTTAAAACTAAAAACTTTTTGTTGCTTTCTCGATGTTTTCTGACGTTTTCAAGAAAACCCTGTCGTAAAAGAATTTGAACAATGTTTTCGTTCATCTTAGTGAACGGTATTGGAATAATTCTTTTTCTATTCATGTCCGCATTGCGTAACAATGTGAACATATTTCCGATCATATCTTTGTTCATGATAGCCTCCTGTAATTATGTTTTTTTATGCTATTAGGTGGAAGATAATAGGGTTTTCTTTCTAAGATAACGGAGCTGTTTTTTTTTTTTATTTATAAGAGGTAGAATAACCCGGTTGAAGAGAGTATATATTTCATTTTTATTTTAATATTTTTCTCGAAAATAAACAAATGAAAGGCTTTTATTCTGTACATGTTAAATCATGAATTAGTACATGGAATCTCCAATAACCCTTGATGTATGTATCCTTAGGTCTATGTGTGTATATGGACCATAGATCCTGTTCATGGATATTTATGTATGGATCCCCTTTATATTTATATAATATATATATAAATCCTACTACCGATTCATGGGGATACTCCATCAAATATCAAGTATAACGTATTATATCAGATTATAGCACCTCGGGTGCGAGTGAAATTATTTTAGTAAAATTTAACTGTCTCAATTCTCGGGCTATTGCGGAAAAAATTCGAGTTCCTTTTGGATTTCCCTGTTTATCAATGAGAACGGCTGCATTATCATCATATTTTATTATTATACCATTATGACGTTTTAGTTCTTTAGAGGTACGTACAATTACAGCTCTGATGACTTGAGATCTTTCTAACGATGAATTTGGCACTGCTTTTTTGATTACAGCGACAATAATGTCACCCATATAAGCATACCGTCGATTACTAGCTCCTATGATTCTAATACACATCAATTCGCGCTCGCTCCGCTATTATCGGCTACATTTAAATAGGTTTGAGGTTGAATCATATCCTTTTTTCTTATCTTTCAGTCAAAAAGTTGAAATAAAAAAAATATTGTGTGTTCAAAAAAAAAAAGAAACGGAGAATTTCCTTTTTTCATACTAACATTCGTTCTAATGATTATTTGGAAAAAATGAATTGAGTTCGTATAGGCATTTTGGATGCCGCTATTGAAATCGCCTTTCTAGCGATATTTTCTGGGACCCCTCCCATTTCATAAAGTATTTTTCCGGGTTTAACAACAGCTACCCAATATTCAGGCGATCCTTTTCCCGAACCCATACGCGTTTCGGTAGGTCTTACTGTAACTGGTTTGTCTGGAAATATGCAGACCCATATTTGTCCACCCCGGCGAACATTTCGTGACATTGCCCGTCGACCCGCTTCTAGTTGTCTAGATGTGATCCAAGCGGGCTCAAGTGCCTGAAGAGCATATTTTCCGAAGCAAATTTTATTACCGCGAGAGGCGTTTCCTTTTAATTTCCCTCTATGATGTTTGCGGAATCTCGTTCTTTTTGGGTTATAGTTGATGGTTATTTCTCAATTCCATCTCTATTACAGAACCGTACATGAGATTTTCACCTCATACGGCTCCTCGCAAATAAATCGATTGAAAAATCTGGAACCGAAAAAAGAATAATAATTAAAATAATATACACTAATATACATATTTTTTTCTAAAATAGAAAATGAAATAGAATCGCGGGATTTTCGCGGGCGAATATTGACTCTCTGATTATAAATTGAAGATGTAATGTTGGGTTCGTCCACAACTCCTCAAAAAACCATGAATTTTTAGTTTCTTCCGCCATCCCATCTAATGAATCAGTAAGATTTCTAATTTTCATGGAATCTTTTGTATTCACAGGTTCCGTCGTTCCCATCGCTTTTCAATTTATGGTTAGGTCTAAATTCTACAATGGAGCTGCTTTAATAAGATTAATAAGATTTTGTTTTTTTTTTATTCTTTTTTGTTGAATCAACCCTCTCAGTTTTCTTGATTCGTGGCTCTTTATTCGTTTATTCTAATATTCATCCATATATGGATGAATTTTGAATATTGATGCTTTATTACACTACTTTTTATGAGATGACCAATAGACCTTTACATAGTAGAATTCTATATCATTAATATCCTTTTTCTAGCTTTCTTTCACCCCTTCATTTATCTGTATATTCTTATTGCTTTACAACTAATAATTTTATTTTTTTATTTCAGTTGCTATAATTATATCACCACATAGATCCTTATTTTGATTTTCTATTTTCGGCAGTTCTTTCTATCCAGATAATGGGAAGCGATGAGTAGGTTTTTTATAGTAATGAATTCTACGAATTTTTGTAGAAATTGAAACACTCAAAAAAAACCAACGAGTCACACACTAAGCATAGCAACTCCTTCATTCTAAAATGATTCATTAATTTTTTTTTATTCAATCTTCCAAATTTTGTAATTTCTTCAACGTAAAGTATTTCAAATTGTCATTTTTTGTTTTAAAAAAAGATGCAACGTTATAAGGGAAAGTTGATTAGTCGTTGTTTAGAAGTTTTGAAATATCCAGATTTTGACTCCGAATACCCCAAACAAAGTTACAAGTGGAACGGAACAAAAATCCATTGGAGCTCGAATGGTTTGTAGAGGAACCCTACCTTCTCTCGTCCATTCGACACGTGCAATTTCTTTTCCTTCCATACGTCCCGCAATTTTTATTTGAACTCCTTTTGTATCTGCCTGTTCAGCTAATTCAATACCTTTTTGCATTGCTTTACGAAACGAAATTCGATTCCGTAATAGTTCGCTTAAAAATTCTGCAACAATTTTAGCGTCTCTATAAAGATAAGGACTTGGAAGTTTTGTAATTTCAAGGTCGAGTTCTCGGTTCCCACAAGTTACTTTTTTTTGCACTTGAGTCTTTAATTGTTCGACTCTTAGATCCTTAACCTTTTCTTTTAAGGAGTCTGGAAGTCCCATATAGATTATCACTTTAATCAGATCGATTCTTTTTTGAATCTTTATTCGTCCCATTCCATAGCCAGAGATATCGGTCTCGAATTCACAGGATTCGGGTACCGTTTTTTGTATAAAATTATTGATACAATATCGTATAATTTTATCTTCTTTTACATTCTCGGAATACATTTTTGGTTTTGCAAACCAAATAGAATAATGACTTTGAGTTGCACCAAGTCGGAAAACAAGCGGATGTATTTTTTGGCCCATAACCACCACTCGGTATCTTTTTGTTTATCCATAATTATATTTTTTTTTATTAAACTTTCTATATCTTTATTTCTTTTTCTGTTGCAGAATAATACAATTCTTTTTATTCTGCAACAGATTGAGTAATTTATTAATTAATCCGAATCCTCATAATGTTCATTTTTATCAATGATGATTGCGAAAAGTATCCTAAAATGAATGGGAAAATTCACTTCAATGATGATTGTGACCTGTATTTTTAAATATATGGTAAAAAAATATAGGTCCAAGGGTAAATTGAGAAATATATTTTTTCTCATTTTTTGGATACCCTCCCAAGTTTTCGAGTAGGTGAAAATTCTCCTAATTTATGGCCTACCATACGATCTGTTATATAAATAGGTAAATGCTCTTTTCCATTATGGATAGCAATGGTATGCCCAATCATTGTAGGTATAATGGTAGATGTTCTGGACCAAGTTTTTATTAACTCCTTTTCTCCTTTTGTGTTAAGCTTCTTTATTTTTCTTAATAAATGATTGGCTACAAAAGGATTTTTTGTTCGTGAACGTGTCATAGTTAATTATTCCTCCTATAATAACTAAAAAAGTTAATTTTGTTCTCTTATATTTCCAATTCTAAAATATAGAATCTCTAAAAAAAGAAAATCCTATAATGTCCCAGTAAATTGCTATTTTCTTTTGTAAAGACGAAGAAACAAATTCTATTTTATCTACGCTTACGCTCGACTATTTACTACGGCGACGAAGAATCAAATTATCACTATATTGATTCGTTTTTCTAGTTCTTCTTCCAAGTGCAGGATAACCCCAAGGAGTTGAGGGTTTTTTTCTACCAATTGGGGCCCTCCCTTCACCACCCCCATGTGGATGGTCTACAGGGTTCATAACGACCCCTCTTACTACAGGACGCTTGCCTCGCCAACGTTTAGCTCCGGCTCTGCCCAAACTTTTCTGGTTTACCCCAACATTCCCTACTTGTCCAACTGTTGCTGAGCAGTTTTTGGATATCAAACGGACCTCGCCAGAAGGTAATTTTAATGTTGCTGATTTACCTTCTTTTGCAATCAGTTTCGCTACAGCACCCGCTGCTCTAGCTAATTGTCCACCCTTTCCAAGTGTTATTTCTATGTTATGTATGGCCGTGCCTAACGGCATATCGGTTGAAGTAGATTCTTATCAAAACCCCTTCCCAAACTGTACAAGCTTCTTCCAAAGCATACGGCTTTCTGGATGTAGATTCTAATATCTATACAGCTGCATCTTATATATCGTTTATTTCGTAGATTATAAATGACATAACGAAGTACCATACCACATGAGTGGATATATATTATACGAATCCAAATCTTCCGAATGACTCATGTTATGATCTTCTACATCCTAGGTCTTTCTGTTCCGTTCCTTCATCTGGCTTATGTTCTTCATGTAGCATTCAGACCGAATGACTCTATGAAATTACGTTGCTACTTACACCTAGTACGGGTAACGTAGGAGACATTTCTTCCCGGGGGAATCCTTAGAATTACCACTGCTTCGCTTTCAATTTGTCCTTGACCATCAAATGAAATGTGAATAATCCGGATCTTCCCCTTATTTGTTTGAAACGAGGAGCGCTTCGTGTTCTGTCGGTGCTTGAAACAATTTTGTCTTCTCCATATTACTATATCTCTAGGGTCAATAATGGTATATTAGCAACTACTGAACTCAATCACTTGCTGCCGTTACTCTTCAGTTTTCTGTTGAAGTCTATCCTGTAGAGGTACTCCAATTGGATAAGAGATCGATTTCTAGGTTTCGCCATAAACCTAATTGGTTACTTCCAATTACGTAAATCAATAGTTCAAACCGCACTCAAAGGTAGGGCATTTCCCATTTTTATAGGAACTTCTGTACCATAAACAATGGTATCTCCAATTATAGCCCCTCTGGGGTGTAAAATATATCTTTTCTCACCATCCCCATAGTGTATGAGACAAATGTGTGCATTTCGATTAGGGTCATATTCTATAGTTATGATTCTACCATATATGTCTTTTTCATTGCGTCGAAAATCAATTTTACGTACGGTATAGACGCTTATGACCTCCCCCTCTATGCCCTGCGGTAATAATTCCTCTGGCATTACGCCCTTTACAACAATGATGTTGTCCAGAAATCAAACGATTTCGTGAATTGGATTTCACTTGACTGTTTAAGGCTCCATTGCGTGTGCTCGGGCTCGAAGTTTTATGTATCGCCATGTTATTAATTGTTTAAGTTCTTTTCTTTCTAACTAAGAGGTGGAATAGAATAACCCGATTCTAAGGAATCGAATAAGCCGGTTCAAGCATAATGATCATACGTTTGTAATGCATTGTATGTCCCATAATAGGTCGCATTCTTCTACCGTTTCTTGGGAGTCCATCGTCCATTGATACAGATCAAATGTTATTATAACTATTCTAACATAATTGGATTGAATCGACCACACCTTTGTTATTGATGGATGATGAGATTCCATTGATATTGATACGGATCCAATCGTTTTTTTTTTGAAAAGAAGATAAAGAATGAATATAGTCAATATAATTCAGATAATCATGTAGCTGTATTTACAAATTTCATTCTGTAACAAAAATCGAGTGGGGGATATTTCTATGGGGATGCATCCAGTAGGAATTGAACCCACGACTTCGCCAATTATGAGTTGGGTGCTTTAACCACTCAGCCATGGATGCTTCGAGGAAACCCTCCGACTTCATCACTAACCCAATTTCAATTGAAGTCAAATCTTTTGGATAAATCAATTTCTCCATGTATGTATCCTTTATCTAATACATACATAGAGAAATTGATTAAAGATAAGATAGATATATATCTATAGATTTCGACTTTTTTATTGATCACTCCTAATAGATATCAAATACATCTCTGCACAAATCGAATTGATATAGAAAGTATCAATTAGAATAAAAAAATGCGGATATAGTTGAATGGTATAATTTCTCTTTGCCAAGGAGAAGACGCGGGTTCAATTCCCGCTATCCGCCGTTACTTCTGTATTGAATAGTATATTTCTTTATATATCAAATATATATATAAGTGAATTTCCATTTTTATCCAAAATGGTGCGGAGACAGGATTTGAACCCGTAACCTCAAGGTTATGAGCCTTGCGAGCTACCAAGTTGCTCCACTCCGCCATGCCATAAGAAGAACAATTGACAATTAATGGAAAACAGAGATTGAATTTGCCTGCCGCCCCTCCACCATATCTGTACAAATAGAATAAACCATTTATACGGAATGGTCAAGGGACCGTCCTATGATCGCAGATCATCAAAAAGAATAAAAAAATGAAGAGAATTTTTTATTCTTACCAACTCGATCTTGTTGCACCGGGCAACAAACATTGGTGAACCATTTCACGAAGTGCGTGTCTAGATAATCCAAAGTGTCGATAATTACCTCGTGATCTTCCAGTCGCAAAACAACGTCGATGAAGACGTGTAGGTGCACTATTACGCGGTAGTGCTTCGAACTTTGCCTTAATTTCCCATTTCTCACTTAACGACTGAGCTTTGCTCATTTCTTTTTTTGGAGATCGTCGAATCAAATGATATTTTTTTTCCAATTTTTGCCTCTTCTTCTCCCTGGCAATGCTACTTTTCTTTGCCATTATGATGATGATTCATTTCCTATTAGTATCAATGATAGAAATAAGTCGGATCCTAGATGTAGAAATAGAAGAAGCACCTTCTTCATACAAAGAGATTCAATTTTTGGAGATACAATAAAGAATGAAATTAACCAAATTTACCTGATGTAGAGGCAATCAAGAAAGCTGCATAAGTAAATATATAACCTACCGAAAAGTGGACTAATCCAACCAATCTTGCTTGGACAATCGAAAGAGCCACAGGTTTATCTCTCCATCGAATCAAATTCGCCAAAGGTGTGCGTTCATGAGCCCATGCTAAAGTTTCAATCAATTCCTGCCAATATCCGCGCCATGAGATTAAGAACATAAATCCAGTAGCCCAAACAAGATGTCCAAATAAGAACATCCACGCCCAGACTGATAAACTATTCATACCAAAGGGGTTATATCCATTGATAAGTTGTGAAGAATTTAACCATAGATAATCTCTTAACCATCCCATCAAATAGGTTGAAGATTCATTAAATTGTGAAACATTACCTTGCCATAATGTAATGTGCTTCCAATGCCAATAAAAAGTAACCCATCCAATGGTATTTAACATCCAGAAAACTGCCAAATAAAATGCGTCCCAAGCAGAAATATCACAAGTACCACCTCGTCCCGGACCGTCGCAAGGAAAACTATAACCAAAATCCTTTTTATCCGGCATTAACTTGGAACCACGTGCATCTAAAGCACCTTTTACTAAGATCAATGTAGTTGTATGTAAACCAAGAGCAATAGCATGATGAACCAAGAAGTCTCCAGGCCCGATTGTTAAGAATAGAGAATTACGATTCTCATTAATAGCATTTAACCAACCCGGCAACCATATGCTTCGCCCCGCATTGAGCGCCGGACTATTCGTTGAAGATAAAAGTACATCGAAACCATATGAAGTTTTACCGTGAGCAGATTGTATCCATTGGGCAAATATGGGTTCGATCAAGATTTGTTTCTCCGGAGTGCCAAAAGCAAGCATGACATCATTATGGACATAAAGTCCCAAAGTATGGAACCCCAGAAATAGGCTGGCCCAACTTAAATGGGATATGATTAGCTTCTTTGTGCTCTAACATTCTTGCCAATACATTATCCTCATTCTGTTCGGGATTGTAATCTCTAATAAAAAAGATAGCTCCATGAGCAAAAGCCCCCGTCATAATAAATCCTGCAATGTATTGATGATGAGTATATAACGCAGCTTGAGTAGTAAAGTCTTGTGCTATAAACGCATAAGCAGGTAACGAATACATGTGTTGAGCTACCAAAGAAGTAATGACCCCTAACGAGGCTAGAGCAAGGCCTAATTGAAAATGAATTGAATTATTGATTGTGTCATAAAGACCCTTATGTCCACGCCCCAATCTACCCCCGGAGGAATATGCGCTTCTAAAATATCTTTTATACTGTGCCCAATACCGAAGTTAGTTCTATACATATGACCAGCAATTAGAAAAAGAATTGCAATAGCTAAATGATGATGGGCCATATCGGTAAGCCATAAACTTTGCGTTTGAGGATGGAATCCCCCGAGAAGTGTTAGAATGGCAGTTCCCGCGCCTTGCGAAGTACTAAATAAATGATTACTAGAATCGGGGTTTTGAGCATAAAGATTCCACTGACCTGTAAAAAATGGCCCTAATCCTTGAGGATGAGGCAATACACTTAAGAAATTATTCCATCGAACATATTCTCCTCTGGATCCTGGAATAGCCACATGGACTAAATGCCCTGCCCAAGCTAAGGAACTGACTCCAAATAGTCCTGACAAATGATGATTGAGGCGGGATTCGGCATTTTTAAACCACGAAACGCTCGGTTTCCATTTCGGTTGTAGGTGTAACCAGCCCGCTAATAAGGATATGAAAGAAAGAAATAATAGAAAAATAGCTCCAGTATAAAGATCCTCATTAGTACGTAAACCAATTGTATACCACCACTGATAAACACCGGAATAGGCAATATTCACTGGGCCAAGCGCACCCCCTCGCGTAAAAGCTTCTACAGCCGGTTGACCAAAATGGGGATCCCAAATTGCATGAGCAATAGGTCTTACATGTAAAGGATCCTGTACCCATGCCTCAAAATTTCCTTGCCAAGCTACATGGAAGAGATTCCCGGAAGTCCACAGAAAAATGATTGCTAATTGTCCGAAATGAGAAGCAAAAATATTCTGATAAAGACGTTCCTCAGTAATATCATCATGACTCTCGAAGTCATGTGCGGTAGCAATACCAAACCAAATACGACGAGTAGTGGGGTCCTGAACTAAGCCTTGGCTAAACCTTGGAAATCTTAATGCCATAATGCTTTTCAAATCCTCCTAGCCATTATCCTACTGCAATAATTCTTGCTAAGAAGAATGCCCACGTTGTGGCAATTCCACCCAGAAGGTAATGTGTTACTCCTACAGCACGTCCCTGTACAATGCTTAAGGCTCTAGGCTGAGTAGCAGGAGCAACTTTTAATTTATTATGAGCCCAAACGATGGATTCAATAAGTTCTTGCCAATAACCACGCCCGCTGAATAGAAACATTAAACTAAAAGCCCATACAAAATGGGCGCCTAAGAAAAAAAGACCATATGCAGATAATGAGGAACCATAAGACTGAATTACCTGGGATGCCTGCGCCCATAAGAAATCGCGAAGCCACCCATTAATGGTAATCGAACTCTGCGCAAAGTTTCCTCCTGTGATATGAGTTATTACTCCTTGATCATTTATACTTCCCCAAACATCTGATTGCATTTTCCAACTGAAATGGAATATTACTACAGAAATTGCATTGTACATCCAAAATAATCCTAGGAAGACATGATCCCAAGCGGATACTTGGCATGTCCCCCCTCTTCCCGGGCCATCACAAGGGAACCGAAAACCAAGATTTGCTTTATCCGGTATCAAGCGTGAGCTACGAGCAAATAGAACACCTTTTAGGAGTATCAATACCGTCACATGAATTGTAAATGCATGAATATGATGTACCAAAAAATCTGCGGTTCCTAATGGAATAGGTAACAAAGCTACTTTGCCGCCCACTGCCACTAAATCACCACCGCCCCAAGTCAAACTGGTGCTTGTTGTTGCACCAGGGGCTGTTGTGCCAGGTGCTAAAGCATGGGTATTTTGTATCCATTGAGCAAAGACAGGTTGTAATTGTATAGCGGTATCTGAAAACATATCTTGAGGGCGCCCTAAAGCACTCATGGTATCATTATGAATATACAACCCAAAACTGTGAAAACCTAAAAATATACACACCCAGTTGAGATGTGATATGATTGCATCACGATGTCTAAGAACACGATCTAATAGATCGTTGTATCGAGTAGTTGGATCATAGTCTCTTACCATAAAAATGGCTGCATGTGCAGCAGCACCAACTATGAGAAAGCCCCCAATCCACATGTGATGTGTGAACAATGACAGTTGTGTACCATAATCAGTAGCTAGGTATGGATAAGGAGGCATAGCATACATATGGTGAGCTACAATAATGGTCAAAGAGCCTAACATAGCTAGGTTAATAGATAATTGAGCATGCCATGACGTTGTTAGGATCTCATATAGCCCTTTATGACCCTGGCCTGTAAATGGACCTTTATGGGCTTCTAAAATATCTTTTATACCATGACCAATACCCCAGTTAGTTCTATACATATGACCCGCAATGAGAAAAAGAATTGCAATAGCTAAATGATGATGTGCAATATCAGTAAGCCATAGACCACCAGTTAGTGGGTCTAATCCTCCACGAAAAGTAAGAAAGTCCGCATATTTTGACCAATTCAAGGTAAAAAATGGGGGTTGCTCCCTCAGCAAAACTTGGATAAAGTTGAGCCAAAAGATCCCGATTCAAGATAAATTCATGAGGAAGTGGGATCTCTTTGGGATCTACTCCAGCATTTAGAAATTGGTTAATTGGTAAAGATACATGTACTTGATGCCCCGCCCAAGAAAGAGACCCAAGTCCTAGTAGACCTGCCAAATGGTGATTCAACATGGATTCTACATCTTGAAACCAAGCCAATTTTGGAGCAGCTTTGTGATAATGAAACCAACCAGCAAAAAGCATTAAGGCTGCAAAGACCAACGCACCGATTGCAGTACAATAGAGTTGTAATTCACTAGTTATTCCAGATGCTCGCCAAATCTGAAAAAAACCGGAGGTTATTTGTATTCCCCGGAAACCTCCCCCTACATCACCATTCAATATTTCTTGGCCTACTATTGGCCAAACCACCTGGGCACTAGGTCGAATGTGAGTAGGATCATTTAGCCATGCTTCATAATTTGAAAACGAGCACCATGGAAATACATGCCACTCAGCCAAAGAAAGATAATGGAGAGTTGACCGAAATGAGCACTAAATACTTTTCGGGAAATCTCCTCTAAATCACTAGTATGGCTATCGAAATCATGAGCATCAGCATGTAGGTTCCAGATCCAAGTAGTAGTATCAGGTCCCTTAGCTATTGTTCTTGAGAAATGACCAGGTTTTGCCCATTGCTCGAAAGAAGTTTTTATGGGATCCCTATCTACCAAAATTTTGACTTTTGGTTCCGGCGAACGAATAATCATTGAGTCCTCCTCTTTCCGGACAACACATACAAAGAGACCCGCCAACATAAAACATAATTCGTGAACTTATGAGAAATGTTTATATTGAATATCTTTCTCTTCTATCTCCCATCTATTCCATATTTTCTTGAGTTATTCACTAGAACAATTAGGATCCGGAAGTGAATCCGGGGCAAGTGTTCGGATCCATTATGACATAGCAGTGAGGCGCTCAACGGACCCTTTTATTTGATTGATGGGGACAATAAACTATCAAAAATTCAATATATATAATGGATTTTCTATATATTTTATTCTCTATTAGAGAATAAAATATAGACAATAATATTTGAATTAGAATAAAAAAAAGAAAATAATAAAAAGACTGTTCTTATTCAAAACGCCCTGTGATCTTCAACCAATTCTGTGCCTCAATATAATTACCAGGGGTAAGGGCTATAGCTTGTTTCCAATATTCAGCAGCTTGATCAAACCAAGATTCTCCAATTTCAGAATCTCCCTGTCGAATGGCCTGTTCTCCGCGGTCGGAATAGGGGAGTAAAATCCTTCCCTTAGAACCGTACTTGAGAGTTTCCTGACTCATACGGCTCAACAGTCAATTCTTTTGATCTTCCATTTTTTCTGGAGTTAATAACAAGAAAAGAGGTTAATTACATGAGTTTAAAACTTGAATTTGGATTAATAATTCAATTGAATCCTTTGTTTTTAGTTTTATCTTTTCTCCTACCTTCTGAAGAAGAAGGCATCGACATTAATACTAACGCTCTTATTTGAATTTTCTCAAAGGTAACTATCTCGAGTTCATATATCATTTCATATATAATATATCTATTTCTATAGAATCTGTGAGAAAGACTTTTCTTCATAAGAAAAGACTTACTATCTTTGGGATCTGATACTACACCGCTGCTCAAAACCTTCGGGGATCAACTTTATTACATAAGTTGATTTCGAATCTATCATCATATAAGTAAGCAGTTCTGGTTGTATCGGCCAAAAACCTTGTTAATTGATCTTTACGGTGCTTCCTTTATCAATTAGATCTTTTATCCATAGAAAAAAGTATCTAGGCATATATATATTCTATTTCTTCATATTTTTACTTCTATGAATATGAAGTTTCTTTCTTTGCTACAGCTCATAAAAATCGTTGTTTCGAACGATATATATGTAGAAAGCCTATTTTTTTTGTCTAGTATTTATGACTATTAGTGGAGGTTCTTTTCTTTTTTCTTTCTATAGTGGAGATAGTCGCACGTAATGACAGATCACGGCCATATTGTTAAAAGCTTGAGGTAAGAAAGGGTTTCGTTCGAGTGCCCGAAAATAGTATTCCAAAGCTTTTGTATGTTCTCCGTTACTTGTGTGGATAAGGCCGATGTTATAAAGTATATAACTTCGATCATAGGGATCAATTTCCAGTCGCATCGCCTCATAATAATTCTGTAAAGCTTCCGCATAATTTCCTTCAGATTGAGCCGACATCCGTTACGGTCGTCATTCGGTTCAAAGAATCTCCGTTCCAGAACCGTACGTGAGATTGTCATCTCATACGGCTCCTCCTTTATGTGGATAATGAGAAACATCCATGGAATCAAAAAAGATTGCAATATTCTCATTATCAACTGAGCGGGACTAGTGTTTTTACACGAAATCTCTAGCCAACCTTTCTGTAAAGGATCTTTTATTAACATTTAGTAAGTTATTACTGGATAAATCAATCGTAACTTCAACAATTTATTTGTCCTCAACGCCGCTTAATTTCCCGGAATTAGTCACTTCAACAGTCTTTGATGGTTATATGGGTATCCAAAATACGAACGAGATGGATGTTTGTTGTCCCAACCATTCTAGTTAGTCCCGATCCCGATAAGAAAGGAAGGATTTTTTTTACAAATTTTTCTCCTGTTGTTGATTCCCTAGCGTAGTGCTTCTTCCCCCATGCCGCCTATTTGTACTAGTGGAGTAGGATTCACCTAACCCCATAAATAGGTATATATAGGTATAACCTTTCGCTTAATACTATAAACCTAAAATTGAAGCATATTGAGGCTGCATTAATCGGGAATACACGACAGAAGGGATTAATCGTTTTATTTCCAAACTTCACCTTCAGCAAGCGTCGGTTTTTTTGATTTGTCTCTGAAGAATGTATCTTTCTCCTAAGACTGAGATCGGTAAAAAAAAAAATAATCAAATCGCACCATCTCTGTAATAAGTGAATGCCTCTTTTTCTCCAGAAGTTGTGGGAATTATTCGTAATAAGATATTGGCTACAATGGTAAAGGTCTTATCAATAAAATTTCCATTTATCCGAGATCTAGTCATAGGTAGCAATCCATTCTATAATTTCATTTTTTATCGCGTGATAAAATAATTCCCCAAACAAAGGAATTGTACAATACAGTACGAAATAACGTAAAAATGGACTTATTAATCAAATTACTTTATTCTACGGTAGGCTTTGAAGTTGAAGTAGAATTTTTTTTTTTTTAGTTTCAATTGATTGTATTGTGTGCGCTTACGCAAATGGGATATAAATGCCTCACTATTCACTCGATTTAGGGACATAATCATTATGTAGGAGAGATGGCCGAGTGGTTCAAGGCGTAGCATTGGAACTGCTATGTAGGCTTTTTGTTTACCGAGGGTTCGAATCCCTCTCTTTCCGCACCCTTACCAAGTTCATCAATGTTACTGACGTCAATGTTTTAAATAATATATAGATAAAATTATTGCAACTTTTATATGCATTCTCTATTCCTAATTTGTTTCTGTAATATAGAAAATTGTGCATAAAGTGGGCAAGGAATAACAATTTTGCTACACCCACTTCTATACACGAATGGGGGGGGAAAATACTCGGATCAAAATTCTTGTTATTTTAACGAGGTTTAAGTCTGACGAGAATAATATTCTACAACCAGCAATTCATTAATTTTCAAACCAACCCATTTACTATCTATTATTTGATTGACTAATCCTTTATATTGGTCTGGATGAAGAGTCAAATGGGTTGGCACTCTTTTGCGGGGGGCTGATTTAAGAGAATTTTGAATTATAGTTCTCGATTTTTGTTCATCCTTGGCTGTAATAATATCTTTAGGTTTACAACGATAACTTGGTATATCTACTATACGACCATTAACTAAAACATGTCTGTGGTTAACTAATTGACGGGCTTCAGGAATAGTCGCAGCCATACCCAATCGAAAAAGTATGTTATCTAAGCGCATTTCTAGTAATTGGAGTAAAACCTGGCCGGTTGACCCTTTCGCTTTTCCAGCGATACGAACGTATTTAAGCAATTGTCGTTCTGTAAGACCATAATGAAAACGCAATTTTTGTTTTTCTTCTAAACGAATACGATATTGAGATTTTTTACTGGAGAGCGATTCTTCGCTTCCAACTCTTCTAACTGGAAGCTCTTTTCTGGTTAGTCCTGGTAAAGCCCCCAGACGGCGTATTTTTTTGAAACGAGGCCCTCTGTAACGTGACATAAACACTCCTTTTTAAAATGGAAAATCTCATAAAGAAAAATCAAAACTAAACTAAATGACAAATATGATATTATAAATGAAGTGAAATCTACTTCAAGTATTGTACTATTAAAGTATTGTACTACTGTAGTACAAAGAAGAATTAGAAGGATTCTATCAGTATCCGAATGGAATTCTATTCTATCGATATAGAAATAAAAAAGAAATAAAAAAAGCCGGCTATCGGAATCGAACCGATGACCCTCGCATTACAAATGCGATGCTCTAACCTCTGAGCTAAGCGGGCTCTCAGAACACAAATTGTGCATTTATCAGAATTCTTTCCTAAACTACTGGGATCCTAGTTATTAACTATTTCATATTAGCTCTTCATAACACAATTACTATATCATAACATAATCAAATAAATACAAAAAAAGATAGAATATCCCATATTTATTTGATATTCTAGTATATAGAATATGATACAAATCGGAATCATTTAAAAATACGAATCCAAATTATTTTCATTACCAATTACCTAGAATACTCTTTTTATCCATTTATCTAATAATTAATAATTTATCCAATATTTTTGGATCCATAAAAAAAGAATTGGATAAAAAATAATTTTCATCCATATCATATAGTAAGATTCTCTTTTTTTTTTAGTTTTGAATTCCATTTTGGAATATTTGGATTCTTCCAATTTCTATTATTTATCTATTTCGATTATTAATAATTCATATTTATTATATGTATTTATCCCGATCCTTATTATTTTTATTTATATAATTTGAATTATGAAAAGTAGAATGGAATTCGATAGGAAGATTATTTCTATGTATATCTTCTTTATATATTCTTTAATATTCTAGAATACTTTCTATTTCATTCTATCTAGATTAATAGATAGAATATATCTATAGAAAATAGTAAAGAGTATATAGAATATTATCTTTAATATAAAAAAATATTACTATAAATAAATATTTTAAGATATATATAATATTCTTTCTTAATATTATTTTATTGAATTCAATAATGACTAATTAGATTACAGTTATTTATATTCAATAATGATTATGCATTAAGATGAAATATGTATAATGTATTTTATACATATAATATAAAAATATGGATTTATACATATCCATTTGAATTCTAAAAAATTGGATGGATTATCCAAAGAAATTGGATTGGATAAGTAATGAAAAATTAGATCCTTCTATTGAATTTCTAACTGAATATCGAAATCTAAATTAATAAATAGATTTTTATTATTTTCGTTATAAGGTCTGTATCGGTCTGCTCGAAGGAAAAAAAGAATCGAACGTTAGAGTATTCGAAATTCTATCAAAAAAGAATAGAAGGGGTACATCTAAAATAGAGATATATGTAGTATATATCTCTGTATATTGAATTGCGAATACAGAGATAATAGAATCATTTCTGATTCGAGTAAATACGGGTATCTGATATAGATGAAAGAAAATCTATCAACAAAAAACAAATAGAAGGAAATTTTAATTTTCCCAACCCAATATGGGAGTAGATTTCAACAAATAAATTCAACAGTTCCAGCATATAATTCTCAGAATACAAATGAAAAAACATCCTAATGCGATATGATATCAATCTCAAAGAAAAAACGGGGGATATGGCGAAATTGGTAGACGCTACGGACTTAATTGGATTGAGCCTTGGTATGGAAACTTACCAAGTGAAAACTTTCAAATTCAGCGAAACCCTGGAATTCAAAATGGGCAATCCTGAGCCAAATCCTTCTTTCCGAAAACAAATAAAAGTTCAGAAAGTGAAAATAAAAAAAGGATAGGTGCAGAGACTCAATGGAAGTTGTTCTAACAAATGGAGTTGACAACATTCAATTGATTAATGAAGATTTCTAACTTCTATTTGTAAATATTTGGATTCTATCACAATTGAAACATTAGAATCAAATCAATTACAACTGGAAGAAAAAATCAATGAATAGAATATTCATTGCTCAAATCAGTCACTCCAACATAATCTGATGGATCAGTTGAATAACTTATTAATCAGACGAGAATAAAGATAGAGTCCCATTCTACATGTCAATACCGACATCAATGAAATTTTGAGTAAGAGGAAAATCCGTCGACTTTAGAAATCGTGAGGGTTCAAGTCCCTCTATCCCCAAAAAATTTCCCTCCTATATTCTGGCCCTTTTTGGATTTACTTGACATAGACTCAAGTAATTTCTTAGATTTCGGATGGTGCGTCAAGAATGGTCGGGATAGCTCAGACGGTAGAGCAGAGGACTGAAAATCCTCGTGTCACCAGTTCAAATCTGGTTCCCGGCAACT
>CAWUDS030006045.1:0-41560 GCA_963859935.3 Lathyrus sativus | reverse complement strand
AATGGGGAAGTAAACGTACCTTAAGGACACGCTTACGTGGAGTTTTGAAACTCCTATTTCTACGTTGAATTTGTTATTGAAATTTAGGGTTAAATTAGGGATTCCACGGCGGGAAACCCTAAATAGAGCACGGCGGCTCTTCGACCTAAAGGCTAGGGCAGAGGGAATTTTCGTCCACGGCGGGACACCTAGGCTATTAGGGTTTTGAAATTTTCAAAGGGTTAAGACTATTGACTCGGTGGTCAAACGGCTAGACCTAATCCTTCGGAGGATAACACGGTAAAAACATGCAAACAACAGAATTACTACATGGCAGGCATAAAAAATATGAAAAATAAAACCGCGACCATGGCCTCGCGTAAATTACATCCATGGAAACAACATACAAATATGGATAATGAAATATTTAACTAATGATAAATGAAGTTAAACTCACTCAGCTGAAAAAACACAAAACGGAGGAATGTTAATAGGATTAGACAGAAATAACGCGGATAATGAGGTAGTGAAGAAAAAGCTGCTAATTTGGTATTGTTTTATTTCTTAAAAAAGGATTTCGGTTTTAACTTTGAAAAAAATGATTTTTGTCTTAATTAATTAAAAAAAAGATTTAGTCTTAATTTTAAGAAAGAATTTTGCTTTAAATTTAAAAAAAAAAGGTTTAATTGTCAAATTTTCAAAAAGTGTCTTAGTTTTAATTTTTTTTTAAAGTTTTAAGTTTTTAAAAAAGGTTATCAATTTCTATATCAAAAATAAATTAATTTTAATATTAAAAAAAAAGAGAATATTTCCCTAATTTTAAAAAGAAAGAAGTTTAGTTTAAGAAAAATTGTTTAATAAGGAAAAGTATTTAAATTAAAGCAAATTATTTGGATAAAAAACAACCTGTTCTACCTTTTACGGTGATTAATTAAAAATACTTTATAAGGAAAAGTATTTAATTTTACCATCCAAAAAAATGATCTAACGTTCAGTTATAAAACGTTTTCATAAAATATTTTAACTTGATAAAAGAATGATTAATTAATCCCAAACAACACGTTTTTCTTTCTTTTATCCTTACTAATCCACCATTATGGAAATAGTAACGTGGTGGTTAATTAAATAATATAATAACATAAAAAAAACAAAAAAAAACAAACAGAAGGTCAGACAAAAGGGCATTTTCGTTGGTTGCCCTTTCATTATCTAAGGTTTCCAAGACTCCTCGCTCTTCCTCTTCGTTTGCGCCGCCGGCACCTTCATTAACGTCATGCAAAGCTTTTCGAGCTTCATCTTCTTCTTTGCATGCTTTTTTCTCCTCATTTCCTACCTGAACCAAACACAACATTAAACCGTAAGACAAATAAAGGCAGAGAAACTCACAGTTTAACGATCCTTTCCTAGTTTCGACGGTGAGGGCGATCTTTCTGGCGGTAGCTTGATGATGATTTAAAGGCCGATGATGAAGTGAACTGAGACTGGAGGTTGATTTCCCGCCGAACGGCGAAGGCGGTCTCTGCGGTGGTGACGGTGACGAGGTTGTTCCTCTGAGGCTTGTGGTTTGATTCACGGTTCACGACTTCGAAAGGTGACGAGGCTGTTCCTCTGAGGTTCACCGTTTCTAATTGTTTCGCGTTGTCTTCACGGCGCCGTTTATTTTCGTCCGTGAGGGTTCTTATGATTATGGTTGCTTGTTTGTTTGAGGTTTCGCTTGGTGAGCTTGTTCTTATTTTTTCCGCCGCTTTTGTGATTACGGCTGCCCCCCTTTTGTGTTAGGGTTTATTCTCTATTTATATTTCATTTTAATCTTCGTTTGTGGGCTTGGATATCTTGCTTTTCCGTTGAGATCATCATGCGGATTTCTGCAGTTTTTTTCGGAACCTGAGTTTTGACTGAACGGCTTGGTTATGTTGTTACTGGGCTTTGCTTTCCATTTTTTCGGATGCTGACTGGACTTTGATATTAATTTTCAGGTGAACTTATTTCGGATCCAGTTCAGATTTATTGACATCTGGATTTGAACTCGGATATCCAAATTTACTTGATAATATGGACGTCTGGAGTTATCCATTCTGGATTGGTTTTGATTTGAACTTATTTTGAATTGGTTTTCTGTTTGTTCAATCTTGTTAGCCTCTATTGGAATTGGGTTTTTCTGGAAGGTTGGAGTTAAGGTCCAATTTCTGGGCAAACCGTCTTTCGGAAAAATCCACTTCTCAAACCGGCTTTCGAAATAAGCTCTTTTCGGCAAAATCATTTCGACCCACACTTCTTTTTTACTCTCTTTCTCGGCTGTCCCAAAAATAAGAACGGATATTATCGGTCTGGTGCCGATGTCGATTTTGGAAATGGGAGTTCGGCTGCGGCAATTTGCCGTACCCTCCCGACACCAATGATGACTTTTCTGAGGGTGTCAATATTTTCTAACATCTTACCCCGCTGCTCTGTTGTGTCGGTTTTGTCAGGTATCAGAAGAAAATTGGATGCTCGGAGAATTGGGTGCGAAAAGAAATACTCGGAAGGACTTTTTAGGATATTAGGAATTTTAGAATAAAAATAACATGTAATGTAAATTCCTCTTTGTAAATTGTAAATAAAGAAATATTTATGAATAAAATATTCACATTATTTTTCTATCCAAAATACTTTGTCTGATTAAATTCCAACAGTTAAATGCCTCCGAACAACTCTCATTATTAAAGAATGTCTGATTAAATTCCAATAGTTAAATGCCCTCCGAACAAATTCAACCAATCACAGATTAATCAATTAAATTTGAACCACCGGACTAACTTCACCAAACAAACTCGTATGAATAAATTCCAGAAAATTACTAGAATCAACTTTGTCCTTCTAGCCCGTGCTGCTCCACTTAAAAGCACGATATAACCTTAAAATTCTAATCCAATATTTCTCATATTAAACCGTGCCTGATGGTAGAATCGATGATATCCTTGAACGAAGGTAAACAAGAAGGAAGCAGAGAGAAACTGATTAACAGTGTGAAACAGAAATATACTCCACATTAAAATTTAATTAGCGTCTCCGATAAAATACCAACCCAATAAACCATCTCGGCCCATAAACCTCAATCGATATAAATCACAATCCGAATCCAAATTGGAATTTTTACTGTGTCTTTTCTTTTGAACTTTAAAATAGCAGAAAGCAGGAGAAGCAGAAAAGTATACGCCTGTGAAATAACTCATGGAATAAATGCTTGTACTGATTTAAGTGAACCAAAGTTGATGTCTCAACATAATCAAACCCGCATGACAAAGCAACAGCCTTGAAAGCTACTAACAACAGAAACTCGGCTCCTGAATAAATTACCGTATCTCGAAAACTCCGATGCCAAAATTCACTGTAACTTTTTGTTTATCCTCAAAATAAAGAATTCGGAGACAGAGGTTTTAACTATTCCAAAGAACCCTGGTGACAACTCATCCTCCAAAACCGTCAGTAAATAAATCACAAATGACCATTTTGCCCTTTTCACATTTAAAGCGCACCCGATGTAATCCCTGCACAATAAACAGACTATCTAACCTGTTAGTAGTTAACGGATGCAAACATGAGATGTCATGCTATATGAATTGACTGATCTTAGGGCAAAATTTGGGGTATTACAGTTGCCCCTATTTAAATAGCTTCACCGGATGATTTGAGCGACGAAGGCTCGAGAAATCATGGTGGAGGGATTTAAATATAGATAACCGAAAATTTTGCCCTTAGATGCAGTGATATGCAATGCTATGGACAAAACAGAAATAAACTATAATGCTGACAATACCATGAATTTAGTATGGCGCGTATGATGGAATGGTAAATGAAGAGATGTAGACGACACGACGACACCGGGGAAAGACGTGACAAACCACACTGGGGAATACGACGCACTGGGTGACAACACGATCCTGGGGGAATTCTAACGATGATGGTCAACTGGTGCTAGCATGACCAATTGTCACCTTTAGAAAGGAAAGGTAAGAGCGGGATCCTCAATGGAGATGGCACCGATGAGACGGCCTCCACTGGGGAAAATCTAGGAGTAATTATTCAACAGGTTCAGGCGTGACCGGCTGACATTCTAAAGCAAAAAATAAAATTGGATCTGCACGACTGTAGGATCAATTAACAAGATGTTGGAGCATTGAGCAAAGAATAACATCCGAGCTTCTGGAAACTCTCCCTCGTGACAGGATCAGACGAAATTTAGGAATCCATAGAAAATATACAGGGTAAAACCGACTGTATGCCAAAATAAATGGACTTTAATGGGAAATGCCCTGATACGCCTCTCGAGAGAGAATAGCCACTTATCGTTGGAAGGGACTTATATGCCAAATTGGCTAAGCTCTCAAATAAAGAGGTTGTTGCTTATCTAATTAATAAACCTCCTCATATCTAAGGTCGACGCCTTGGACATATGATTCAGATTCTTCTTTTACTAAAGGGTAAACTGAACTTCCTCATACTTCAAGATTCACACTCTCTTGAATATGATTCTGCTCCTTCTTCTACTAAAGGGTAAACTGAACTTCCTCATACTTCAAGATTCACACTCTCCTGAATATGATTCTGCTCCTTCTTTTACTAAAGGGTAAACTGAACTTCCTCATACTTCAAGATTCACACTCTCCTGAATATGATTCTACTCCTTCTTTTACTAAAGGGTAAACTGAACTTCCTCATACTTCAAGATTCATACTCTCCTGAATATGATTCCGCTCAAACCTCCCCTTTCTTCAAAATGATACGGGAAATGGAAACCAAACTGCTCACTGGAGATGGCCATTTGCTGCAAGTCATAACGAAGATAGGATAAGCTTCTCGGGCGAGAAATGCCGCTTATTTGCAAGAGTGGCAATAATAAGCTTCTCGGGTGAGAACTACTTGTAGAGGTGGTAACAGGTAATGTAAATTGTAAAGAAAGTTGTGATGATGGCAAACATTTAGATCACTGAGTGATAGCAGGTAACATAAATTGTAAAGAAGGTCGTGATGATGGCAAACATCTAGATCACTGTAATGTAAATTGTCAAGAATGTTGTGATGATGGCAAACATCTAGATCACTGTAATGTAATAATGAGCTCCTTGTATGAGAAGATCAATTGTAGAGTATATTGTAAAGTTTAAGGTAGGTGATAAGCTCCACGGCTGGGAACTGTTGCTTGTCTATTGTGCAATGTAGTGATAAGCTTCTCAGGAGAGAACTGTCGCATATCTGCAAAGGATTGTAAATGCTTTTCTTGAGAGATAGTGCAAAATAAATGCACATCCAGGTATGTTCGGTGACCGACGGGACCGAAGTTCGATCTAGAATTGGGATAGAAAGAACTGTCAAACAAGACTCCATTAAGGAAACGAACTCGAATGGGGACTACCTTATCTTAACGCGGAAAGGTAACGGAAATAACCATCGTCCACGAGGGTTGAACTTTATGGGGAAACTGGAAACAAGTAGGTATTTTATGCTTAGGGCTGACGATCTACTTGGAGAGAGCGGACAAACCCAGTTACTCGGTGGTAACGACAAGGATGACGATAAATAGCAAGCATGCAAATGCTAATGCGTATGCCAAAGTGTATACGAATGTGTATGTTCATATGTATGACAATGAAATGAAAATGAGTATGTAATACTCATGCTTATGCTTATGCTGACAAAACAGATGAGAGAGGAGACATGAGATGAAATAAACATCTCGACAGGAATACTCGGTGACCTCTGCAACAGTACATCTATTAGAGGATAGGAATAGTTGATGGTAAGACCGAATCTGGCTTCAAAGTTAAAATTTCCCTGGGGAGAAAAGATCATGGCTTCTACATGGGGATACGTCTTCACTGGAGAGTACGATGTCACGACTTCAACTGGGGATCCATGACCTCTGCACCAGGATATGATGTCATGACTTCACGAGAGGGATTGCTATCATGAACCGTAATCAGCCAAAGAACTCTTGGGATCAGAGATTTCGGGGATAAAATAGATATCCGCTTCGTGGGGAAGATGTGGAATTAGGCAACTTCATGGAGATAGCGTAGCAACTTCCTGGGAATAATACTTCGGCTTCCTGGGGAAAAGGTACGTCCAACTGGGGATAAAGTATATCAAACTTCTCTGGAGAGTTCATCGGACTTACTGGGGAGAAATCAACAAATATTCGTGAGGACAGTATCTTGACTTCTTGGGGAAAACCTGGCACTCCTGAGGAATATTCCTGAGGAAAGTAAGGCAACTTCACTGAGGAACAGATGATTCCACTGAGGATCGGTCTTCTAGAACATATATCACTTGGAGGATACCGGGGATATCTCTGCAGTCTTGCGAGTCACCGGAGATTTATCGAATGGATCCCAAAAGTGTGGACAGCTTAAAGCCTCGCTGGGGACTGTCACTGGGAAGATGCTGGTATGATCTCTGTAGTCTTGGAAATTACTAGCTCGGCCCAAAGTGCTGCCAGCTTATAGTCTCGCTGGGGACTTTGTCAGTTTAGAGTCTCTCTAGGGACTGTGTTGATTCTGCAACGATGAGATTTACTAGGGAATGAAGACCGCCGGGAGTGCAATCCATCGGGCGCATGAAGAAAGTTGTAAAGCTAATTTTGATCTCAATGGACTTTGTAGTAGTCGCCATTTTGAAAAATATCATGCCTTAGAGTACCTGCTTTATGAGAAAGTCATCTCGAGAGGATTTTACAGAGAAACATGGAGTTCAGATGCCCCACTATTTTCAAACTCCTGGAGAGATCTGTCAGATCTCGACGTAACTGGCACGGATCATCCGTGTTACGACTGAGTCTACTCTTAAGAACGCCCGACTCGCATTGGTAAGCGATTTGGAAACCACCTGCCCCTGTTTAGCAGGATCTTCGAGTTCCATTGATGATGTCTATATGTAAGTTTCTGAGATATCAAGCAAAATTAACACGCGTGAAATGATATCCTGAAACTATCAATGCAACAATATTGATCTTGAAAAATCTTTGTCTTGAAAAAGATATCACTATAACTCGTGATTGAAATCATTAGTTAGGATATGAATTTAATTTATAATGCCAACATTAAATTGAGCATAGCTCATAGGAGTCAGGAAACATTATCTCGTCGAGTATGCTTTCAAAAGAATTCCTACTTCAATTAGGTCTTTTAATGGTTGTACCGTGGCTTGGTTCACGGTTTAAGAAACAAAGGATAAAGGCTCAAAATGTTATTTGCACCCACCCATTCTTTGTGATGTTCTTCAATTCTATTCAGTTAACGAGATACGAGCACTCATATCTCAATCAGATTTGATATGGTCGAGGACTTACCAAGGCTTTGGACATGGCCGTCACTCACCTAGTTTCTTTTGGCGATGAGTCACACGACTTTGTTCTTTATCGGGGGTTCTTCATTGTAATCCCTTGTTTTTGTTATATTTTTTCATTCCCTAACTTTTGCCTGGACGACGTCTTTTGGATTTGACTTTGGAGTCCAGCGGGATGCCCCAGTTTTGCCTAAGTCTCCTTCATAGGTTGTGACTTAACAGGCTATATTTTTCATTTTTGTTGAATAAGTCGTGTGAATCTTTTGAAAGGCTTGTGACTGCCCCACTCTTTAGGTATTAGAGGGTAGTCATTGACTTCTAAACTTTCTAAGATGTTAAGGATAGGTTCTCGAAGGTTCGCTCCTCCTTTTTGAGAGTCTGAGCGCTCAATCCCTTTAACTGAAAACTACCCTGCCCCAGGTTAAAATAAGGGTTTTAATTTGTAAAAGAAGAAAACTCCTACTTCAAGGCTCAAAGGGGTAAAAGAGGGGTTATCATCCTTATATCTCCATTGTTTGGAATTTGAAACAATGCCTTACATCATCAGCAGGTTTCAATTGGAAGCATACGACAAAAGGTTTGATGTTTTTGGTTCATCCTCCTCCTCCCAATTCTCTATCAACACGAGAGATCGGGTAAAGTTGGCATTATAGTTTAGGGAAAAAATATTTTTAATGAGTGAAGCGAATGGATTTAGTCAAGACAGACATGCATTGCATTAATTAATCAAAATAACAAGTTCGTACATGCTAATTATGCTTAATCAAAGAAACATAAACATATAAATAAGCAAAATGTAACGTCTCAAAGTCCTTCAAAATGTGTTTATGAAGTCTTCGCATCTGCGATCGGCATGGTAGTGGTTTCCTCTGGCGCAACCTCACTGGAATGAGTCGCCTTGCTTGCCCCAGCTACGTCTGTCATTACTTCATTATCGATCTTTAAATCTTCACTCAGAATAACTCTCCCAGATTCTCTATTGATCGGGGTCGCATCATCTTAAGGATTGCTGAAATGAAAAGAACTAGGCATCTGAAGAACTACCGGCTTCGGATGATTCACCGTATGTGTCACTGGCTGAGATCTATTGAAAACAGGCTTTGCAGAGCTTGATTCTGGCCCCTGGGACGCCTTGAGAGGAGTCTTGACTTTCGGCTGAGGATGATCAAAAGACAGGACCTTCTTTTCTAGCAAATCTCTGATAATATTCTTAAGCACATAACATCCTTCCAAATCGTGACCAGGCGCACCCTCATGAAATAAACAATGAGTGGCAGCGTTGTAATTGACAGGTACTGGATTGGGAGGTGGACCCAAAGTTCGGGTAACAACCAGACCTTGTTGCACTAAGAAAGGATACAACTCAGTGAACGTCATTGGGATCGGAGGACAAGGCTTGTATGGTCTCCTATTTTGACGAGGTATCGTCTCCTCTGATGGTTGGCACACGGGAGCGTTGGGCACTCGTTGACAGTTGACAGGAGCTTGTGCAAGCTGATAAACAGGAGGTTGTTGATAAACCGGAGCTTGATAGACCGGAACCGGTGGCACAGGCTAATAAGTAGGAAACTGATGTTTGAAGGGAGATGCAACAGTAGCTACATAGGGTTGTTGAACATACTGCACGGGATAACCTTGAACATAGTTTTGTTGATGTTGCCAAGGTAGATGAGCAGCCATTTTATGGTTATAGCTGTTCGAGGGACTCCTCTGGCGTGTAGCTTTTTTAGGATGGTCAGAGTTTGGAGTCTTGCACTTTGGAGGAACACCTTGCTGAACTGGTTGAGCAATAGTAGGAGGCACCGAATTGGATTGACGACTCTGAAGAGGCATATTCTCAATAGTGACAGTCGGTTGAGGATCCACCATAGTGTTGGTAATCTCAGAGACAACAGTAGGCTGACTATCCATCCTTGCATTAAGAGCTTGTAGCATCTCCATAATCTGCCCCACACTTCCTCGAAGATCTTCGAGTTCATGGTCGACACGGTCAATCTCTTGACTATATTCTTCCATCCTTTTTCGATTTTGGGCTCTAGTATTGTACTGATGCGGAGGACCCAGGATGACAAAACTGGAAGGTGATAGGACCGAGAGTAAGAAACCGGGAGACACATGAAATGCAAAATATGATGCTAAATGCAAAGTGCAAATGAAAGGATTTCATGGAATTCAAATATTTACGAATATTACGGAATATCAAAACTTTATTTATTAATTTGAAAATGGATTACGAATAATATTCTTAGAAATGTCTTGGCATAATAGCTAAATAAAAGCTGATAATGACCCTAAGGAAGCTTCATGTTCTGCCTCTTGCTCTGTTCTTCTAGCTAGGACTTTTTGAGGATGAGCCTATCTTCAAAAGGTAGATCGAGGGTCGGAGGAAAATAAATCCTTCATCAAAACCTAGCAAGGGTACATTGGAAAAGTCTTCACAATTGTTGGTGATCATACTGCCCTTGATGTCGGATAACTTCAAACATATGGTTTTAGCGATGTCTTGTTCTTTAGGATTTACCTCCAAGAAAGGGAACAAAGACTCATTCAGAATAGGTAACCCCACCAATTGAGAGTACTCTTCTAGGGTATGCAAGAGGTGATATTCAAGGAATGTAAAGCAAAAGATCATCTGGATCCTAGAACTGTAACAAATTTGAAAGGAAACCTGCGTCTACTTGAAGTTTCAACAGAGGCAACGACCTTCCATACTTGTTTTTGAATCCTTTGTTGATCTTGAACCAAAGCTCCTAGATTCCTTAGGTCATCTAACTTAAGACTTTTTAAAAGAATATCTCAAAGTGTTTTTTTTTGTAATTCATGGTATCCTGCAATATTCATAAATAAGGTTTGAATTCCATGAAATGTGATGCAATGTAATGTTTTATGGATGCAATGCACATATATTCACAAGTCCTAGGTTAAAAGTATGTGCAAGGAGTTAGGGTCTACCCATCCCAACAAGGTATGTACTAAGGTTAGATGTACCTGCCGAACAAGGGTTCTAAATCGGTGCCCAAAGTCATCAGCCCATCTTTCAGATATTATCAATTTCCCGATTGACTCGGTGGTTAATAATATTCTCAAGAGAACTTCTTTTGAGTGTAGTATCGCGTAGCAACTATTTTGGGATTACTCCCTCATAATTACCGCACTACGTTCTATATAAGGCCAAGGTGGTGTTAAGGTACTACGGTTCCCAGTATCACAGACTCCAATCGACCATGGAAAAAGTTTTCACGATTACTCGTTCAACCGAACCATTTTCGAAAGGGTCTCAACTGAGCGGTGATTCTCAAGTCAGCTTGGTCGGGATTCCACTCCCTATAAGCCTCGTCGAATATATCACCTTCCTATAATACTGTCACTCAAGTACGGGTGTAGGACTTATCTCACAACAAAGATACCCCAAGCAAGGTACAATATATACAGATAATGAAATAAAATAGAAATATCATACATTAAACAAAATAGGGGCAACCCTTAAAAATTAGGAGGGTCCCCAGTGAAGTCGCCATTTCCTGTTGCGGTGGAAATAGGATATCAAACTATTAATTAGTCTGAATCACAATTCTTAGTTCACAATCGCTCTTTGATTTATCCGAAGGAAAAGGTCAAAAGAGGGAAAACCTATTTTTGCATCGTAAACACAATGCAGGGAGAGACCTAGGTAAGGGGTTGGTTAAGCTTAGGGAAGGTACTGGCACCCTAAACTTCTGTAGTACTCTACATGAACCTTTTGTTTATTGTATGCTTTTTTATTTTTATTTATTATCTGCTTTAATATATATTGAGCTAAGGGATAGAGTGACCTAAAGACCTAAGGGTTAGTCCTAAGTTTACTCGGCAAGACGTCGCATCTTGTGCCTACGTATCCTAGATAGGGAATGGAATCAGAGTAATCATAGTTCCCCTCGAAAGGGAGGTTAGAAACTTCTTGACTGTGGTCAAGGTTTCAATGGGGAAGTAAACGTACCTTAAGGACACGCTTACGTGGAGTTTTGAAACTCCTATTTCTACGTTGAATTTGTTATTGAAATTTAGGGTTAAATTAGGGATTCCACGGCGGGAAACCCTAAATAGAGCACGGCGGCTCTTCGACCTAAAAGCTAGGGCAGAGGGCATTTTCGTCCACGGCGGGACACCTAGGCTATTAGGGTTTTGAAATGTTCAAAGGGTTAAGACTATTGACTCGGTGGTCAAACGGCTAGACCTAATCCTTCGGAGGATAACACGGTAAAAACATGCAAGCAACAAAATTACTACATGGCAGGCATAAAAAATATGAAAAATAAAACCGCGACCATGGCCTCGCGTAAATTACATCTATGGAAACAACATACAAATATGGATAATGAAATATTTAACTAATGATAAATGAAGTTAAACTCACTCAGCTGAAAAAACACAAAACGGAGAATGTTAATAGGATTAGACAGAAATAACGCGGATAATAAGGTAGTGAAGAAAAAGCTGCTAATTTGGTATTGTTTTATTTCTTAAAAAAAGGATTTCGGTTTTAACTTTGAAAAAAATGTTTTTTGTCTTAATTAATTAAAAAAAATATTTAGTCTTAATTTTAAAGAAAGAATTTTGCTTTAAATTTAAAAAAAGGTTTAATTGTCAAATTTTCAAAAAGTGTTTTAGTTTTAATTCGAAAAATGTTTTAGTTTTAATTTTTTTTAAAATTTTTAAGTTTTAAAAAAGGTTATCAATTTCTATATCAAAAATAAATTAATTTTAATATTAAAAAAAAGAGAATATTTCCTAATTTTAAAAAGAAAGAAGTTTAGTTTAAGAAAAATTGTTTTAATAAGGAAAAGTATTTAAATTAAAGAAAATTATTTGGATGAAAAACAACTTGTTCTACCTTTTACGGTGATTAATTAAAAATGTTTTATAAGGAAAAGTATTTAATTTTACCATCCAAAAAAATGATCTAACGTTCAGTTATAAAACGTTTTCATAAAATATTTTAACTTGATAAAAGAATGATTAATTAATCCCAAACAACACGTTTTCTTTCTTTTATCCTTACTAATCCACCATTATGGAAACAATAACGTGGTGGTTAATTAAATAATATAATAACATAAAAAAACAAACAGAAGGTCAGACAAAAGGGCATTTTCGTTGGTTGCCCTTTCATTATCTAAGGTTTCCAAGACTCCTCGCTCTTCCTCTTCGTTTGCGCCGCCAACACCTTCATTAACGTCATGCAAAGCTTTTCGAGCTTCATCTTCTTCTTTGCATGCTTTTTTCTCCTCTTTTCCTACCTGAACCAAACACAACATTAAACCGTAAGACAAATAAAGGCAGAGAAACTCACAGTTTAACGATCCTTTCCTAGTTTCGATGGTGAGGGCGATCTTTCTGGCGGTAGCTTGATGGTGATTTAAAGGCCGATGATGAAGTGAACTGAGACTGGAGGTTGATTGCCCGCCGAATGGCGAAGGCGGTCTCCGCGGTGGTGACGGTGACGAGGTTGTTCCTCTGAGGCTTGTTGGTTTGATTCACGGTTCACGACTTCGAAAGGTGATGAGGTTGTTCCTCTGAGGTTCGCCGTTTCTAATTGTTTCGCGTTGTCTTCGCGGCGCCATTTGTTTTCGTCCGTGAGGGTTCTTATGATTACGGTTGCTTGTTTGTTTGAGGTTTCGCTTGGTGAGCTTGTTCTTATTTTTTCCGCCGCTTTTGTGATTACGGCTGCCCCCCTTTTGTGTTAGGGTTTATTCTCTATTTATATTTCATTTTAATCTTCGTTTGTGGGCTTGGATATCTTGCTTTTCCGTTGAGATCATCATGCGGATTTCTGCAGTTTTTTCGGAACCTGAGTTTTGACTGAACGAATTGGTTATGTTGTTACTGGGCTTTGCTTTCCATTTTTTTCCGGATGCTGATTGGACTTTGATATTAATTTTCAGGTGAACTTATTTTCGGATCCAGTTTGAATTTATTGACATCTGGATTTGAACTCGGATATCCAAATATTTACTTGATAATATGGATGTCTGGAGTTATCCTCTACTTATTTGATAGAGCGGATATTCATTCTGGATTGGTTTTGATTTGAACTTATTCTGAACTGGTTTTCTGTTTGTTCAATCTTGTTAGCCTCTATTGGAATTGGGTTTTTCTGGAAGGTTGGAGTTAAGGTCCAATTTCTGGGCAAACCGTCTTTCAGAAAAATCCACTTCTCAAACCGGCTTTCGAAATAAGCTCTTTTCGGCAAAATCATTTCGACCCACACTTCTTTTTTACTCTCTTTCTCGGCTGTCCCAAAAATAAGAACGGATATTATCGGTCTGGTGCCGATGTCGATTTTGGAAATGGGAGTTTGGCTGCGGCAATTTGTCGTACCCTCCCGACACCCAATGATGACTTTTTTGAGGGTGTCAATATTTTCTAACATCTTACCTCGCTTCTCTGTTGTGTCGGCTTTGCAGGTATCAGAAGAAAATTGGATGCTCGGAGAATCGGGTGCGAAAAGAAATACTCAGAAGGACTTTTTAGGATATTAGGAATTTTAGAATAAAAATAACATGTAATGTAAATTCCTCTTTGTAAATTGTAAATAAAGAAATATCTATGAATAAAATATTCACATTATTTTTCTATCCAAAATACTTTGTCTGATTAAATTCCAACAGTTAAATGCCTTCGAACAACTCTCATTATTAAAGAATGTCCGATTAAATTCCAACAGTTAAATGCCTCCAAACAAATTCAACCAATCACAGATTAATCAATTAAATTTGAACCACCGGACTAACTTCACCAAACAAACTCGTATGAATAAATTCCAGAAAATTACTCGAATCAACTTTGTCCTTCTAGCCCGTGCTGCTCCACTTAAAAGCACGATATAACCTTAAATTCTAATCCAATATTTCTCATATTAAACCACGGCTGATGGTAGAATCGATGATATCCTTGAACGAAGTAAAACAAGAAGGAAGCATAGAAAACTGATTAGCAGTGAAAACAGAAATATACTCCGCATTAAAATTTAATTAGCGTCTCCGATAAAATACCAACCCATAAACCATCTCGGCCCATAAACCTCGATCGACATAAATCACAATCCGAATCCAAATCGGAATTTTTACTGTTTCTTTTCTTTTGAAGTTTAAAAATAGCAGAAAGTAGGAGAAGCAGAAAAGTATACGCCTGTGAAATAACTCATGGAATAAATGCTTGTACCGATTTAAGTGAACCAAAGTTGATGTCTCAACATAATCAAACCCGCATGACAAAGCAACAGCCTTGAAAGCTACTGACAACAGAAACTCGGCTCCTGAATAAATTACCGTATCTCGAAAACTCCGATGCCAAAATTCACTATAACTTTCTGTTTATCCTCAAAATAAAGAATTCGGAGACAGAGGTTTTAATTATTCCAAAGAACCCTGGTGACAACTCATCCTCCAAAACCGTCAGTAAATAAAGCACAAATGACCATTTTGCCCTTTTCACATTTAAAGCGCACCCGATGTAATCCCTGCACAATAAACAGACTATGTAACCTGTTAGTAGTTAGCGGATGCAAACATGAGATGTCATGCTATATGAGTCGACTAATCTTAGGGCAAAATTTGGGGTATTACAGGTGGCAAAGGAGGTTGGTCTGATAGCTCACACCTCCTTAAGAGTGTCAGCTAAAGAAGACTGGTACTTTGATAGTGGTTGCTTCAAGCACATGATTGGAATAAAGAACCTGTTGGTGGACATAAAACCTCATTCCACTAGTTATGTGACCTTTGGTGATGGTACAAAAGGAGAAATTAAAGGGGTTGGGAAACTAGACTGTCCTGGAGTTCCTAACCTAGACAATGTAATGCTGGTAAAAGGACTGACTGCTAACTTGATTAGCATTAGTCAGCTCTTTGATCAAGGGCTAAGTGTGAAGTCTACTGAAGGAGAACGTGTGGTCACAAATGGTGATAATAAAGAAGTTATGAAGGGGATTAGATCTAAGGACAACTGCTACTTATGGGAGCCCAAGGACTCTAGTAGATCCACAATATGCTCTATGGCCAGAGAAGAAAAGGAAGTAAAATTGTGGCATCAAAAACTTGGGCATCTTCATCTAAGAGGAATGAAGAAGATCATCTCCAAGGAGGCTGTGAGAGGAATCCCAAAACTAACTATAGATGAAGGAAAGGTATGTGGTGAATGTCAAGTAGGTAAACAAACTAAAACATCTCATCCAAGGGTTGAACACATGACTACCTCCAGAGGTCTGGAACTATTGCACATGGACTTGATGGGTCCAATGCAAGTAGAAAGTCTTGGTGGTAAAAGGTATGCCTATGTAGTTGTTGATGACTACTCTAGGTACACCTGGATAAGCTTCATCAGGGAAAAGTCAGATGTATTTGAAGTATTTAAAGAGCTGTGTCTGAAACTTCAAAGAGAAAAGGAATGTGGTGTGGTCAGAATCAGAAGTGATCATGGTAAGGAGTTTGAAAACTCTAAATTTGCAGAATTCTGCTCTTCTGAAGGGATCAGTCATGAGTTCTCCTCTCCTATTACACCTCAGCAAAATGGAGTAGTGGAAAGGAAAATTAGGACTATCCAAGAATCTGCCAGGGCTATGATTCATGCAAAGAAATTACCTATGCATTTTTGGGCTGAGGCTATGAACACAGCTTGCTATGTTCACAACAGAGTAACCTTGAGAAAATGGACTTCGTCCACCTTGTATGAAATGTGGAAAGGAAGAAAGCCAACAGTGAAATACTTTCACGTTTTTGTGAGCAAGTGTTACATCTTGACAGATCGTGAACAAAGGAGGAAAATGGATCCCAAAAGTGATGAAGGCATTTTCCTGGGATACTCTATCAACAACAGATCTTATAGAGTATACAACTCCAGAACAAAAATCTTGATGGAATCCATTAATGTTATCATTGATGATCAACTTGAAGAGCACAATGTCATTGAGGATGTTGAAACATTCCTTGAGACACTTGTTGAGGACGTCGTCAATACTAAAGAGGTTCAAAATGGACAGCCAGACTCTGCATCTAAAATTCCCAACAAAGGTCCCTCCATCAGGATCTTGAAAGATCACCCCAAAGATCTTATCATTGGAGACCCCATCAGTGGTGTAAGGACCCGAGCTAGAGAAATCATCTCAAATTCATGTTTTGTATCCAAGATTGAACCCAAAAATGTGAAGGAAGCCTTAATTGATGAATACTGGATCAAGGCCATGCAAGATGAATTGGAACAGTTTAAAAGGCATGAAGTATGGGAACTGGTGCCAAGACCTGAGGGAACAAACATCATTGGCACCAAATGGATTTACAAGAACAAATCAGATGAACAGGGAATTATAGTCAGAAACAAGGCTAGACTGGTGGCACAAGGGTATACTCAAGTAGAAGGAATTGATTTTGATGAAACCTTTGCACCAGTTGCAAGACTTGAGTCTATCAGGCTACTGTTAGGAATTTCTTGCATTCTAAAATTCAAACTATTCCAAGTGGATATGAAAAGTGCATTTCTGAATGGATATCTAAATGAGGAAGTATATGTAGCACAACCCAAGGGATTTGAGGATCCTAACTTGATAGACCATGTATACAAGTTAAGGAAGGCACTGTATGGATTGAAACAAGCCCCTAGAGCATGGTATGAGAGATTGACTGAATTTCTTACTACAAATGGATACAGGAAAGGAGGGATAGATAAGACCCTGTTTGTAAAGGATGAAGATGGAAAAATCATGATCGCACAGATCTATGTGGATGACTTAGTGTTTGGAGGAATGTCAGACAAGATGGTGAAATAATTTGTCAATCTCATGCAATCTGAGTTTGAAATGAGCATGTGTGGAGAATTAACCTATTTCCTTGGTTTGCAAGTCAAGCAAATGGATGATTCTATATTTATATCCCAAAGTAAATATACCAAAAGCATAGTCCAAAAGTTTGGGATGGATAAGGTTGGTCACAAAAGAACACCTGCACCCACTTATCTGAAGTTATCAAAAGATGAAAGTGGTACTAGTGTTAATCAAAGCCTGTACAGAAGTATGATTGGTAGCCTGCTGTATCTAACAGCCAGCAGACTTGATATTGCTTTTGCAGTTGGTGTATGTACTAGATATCAAGCAGATCCTAAAGTAAGCCACATAAATCAAGTCAAAAGGATTCTCAAATATGTGAATGGTGTAACCCGGTGAACTGACTTTAAACAATGTTGCGGATAGCAAGAGTCGCCACCGACTTTTATTTTATCCATAAGGAAAGGTTATAAAAGAACAGGAAAGACCTTAGAGAATATTTTGGGTCCGGGGGGTAGGTTATGAAAAGGGAAGGTGTTAGCACCCTTTTCATCCATGGTTATCCATGGGCTCTTAGGTACTTAAGCTCACTTTTGAATTGTTTTGAAAGTGTAGTGTGTGAATAGAAAATTTTCAGAATAGATAATAAATAATCCATGTAAGGATGTGTTAAGAACTTGTTTGAAAACTTGTTGAAAATTTGTTTAAGTGTGAAAAAGTTTTGAAGTGAGCAAGTACCTAGGAGTAACCTACCCTAATGTTTTAAGGTCTTTCTTATTCTTTATCCTTTCCTTAGTAAGACTATCCCTACTAAAATGGAGTAGGTAGTCCTTACTCTGGATGTTAAGGGACATGTGAGGGACAATTTGACTTTGAAGGCCATTGTGGGATGTAATAAGCACATATAAGGGACCATCATCATTTTTCGAAAGGGACTCGATTCGTAAAGGCAACCATAAGGGACTTTGATGATTTTTTTTTATTTGAGGGACTTGCTTTATACACCCCACTTAACCATTATTCGTAGGCAACTTGAGGGATATCCTTAGGAAGTGAGACGGCGATTAAAATCGACTTACGTGTGTGACGTGTTTATTTTAATTATCTTTATTTAAAAGTGATCTAAATTTATTTTAATATTACATACATGTTGTTACACTCCCTGATTACTAACCATAATAATAATTAAATAATTAAACAACTTTACATCCAAGAAACAATTACAAAATAATAAGCAAAATAATTAAATAGCAAAGATAAATAAAATATAAATAAGCAATAATAAATAATAAAGGGGGTTAATTCTAAGTTTACTCGGCAAGACATCGCATCTTGTGCCTACGTATCCTTACGGGAGTGGAATCAGAGTAATCGTAGTTCCCCTCAATAGGGAGGTTAGAAACTTCTTGACTGTGGTCAAGGTCTCAAGGGGAATAAACGCATCTTAAGGACACGCTTACGTGGAGTGTAGAAACTCCAAATCTCTACGTTGAAATGTTAAGTTGTAATTAGGGTTAAATTAGGGATTCACGGCGGGAAACCCTAAAATGAGCGCGGCGGCTCTTTGACCTAATGCTAAGGGTAAAATTGTAATTTTGCCTGCGGCGAGGCATTTGTGAAAATTAGGGTTTGTAGTTTGTAGTTTTGAGGATTTGAAATTGAATGTGTGAAGTTTTACGGACTATTGGCGCGGCGGCCAAACAGTTAGACCTAACCTTCGGATGTGTGCAATGTGACAGAAATAATAGTAAACGCGTGAGATAATTGAATCATGCAAACAGAGAGATAATGTCATAATTTAAACCATGCAAGCAGAAATTTAAAGGCAGAATTTAAAGAGCGATTGTTAAGTTCGCGAGGTTACATGAGAGGAGCAGATACAATATGATAATGAAATTTGAATTGAACAATAATAAAATAAAATAAATAACGGTTCTAGTTATTATTTTAAAAAAAAGATTTTAGTTATTATTTTAAATTTATCTAAAAAAAAGTTTTTCTTAAAAATAATAGGTTTTCATATTAATTTGGAAAAGATGTTAATGTTATTTATTTTAAAAAAACAGATTTTTATATTATAGCAAATTTTAATAAATTAATGATAACAATAATAATAATAATGGTAATAATAATGATAATAATGATAATAATAATAAATAATGATAATAATAATAATAATAATAATAATAATAATAATAATAATAATAATAATAATAATAATAAAGCAATAATGAATTTTAAATGTGCCAAATAACCCAACAATGTTGCTAACGCAGAAATGCGCTCATCGCAACCAGATCTAAATCGGACGAAACAAAATTTATCGCAAAGAAAAAGAAATTAAGCAAAAAATAGTATTATTGCTCACACAAAAATGCGATCATCGCAACCAGATCGAACTAACACAAATGTCACGCGTCATGCACACAAATGTGCAAACATCGTATCGACATAATTCGATCAAAAATCTTATATATATAAACTCTAACAATTTAAAAATTATATATATATAAACGTAACAGTAATAGATAAAGAAAAAGAAATAACGGTAATAGATGAAGAAAAAGAAATAACGGTAAAAGATGAAGAAAAAGAAACAACAGTAATAGATGAAGGAAAAGAAATAACGGTAAACGATGAAGAAAAAGAAACAATAGTAATGGATGAAGAAGAAAACTAAATAACGGCAAACGACACTCACTCCTCTTAGGTTTTTTTCATTCTCTCCTCTTTTCCAACAAGGCAACACATGTATATATAGGGAACAAATTAGGGTTAACACCAAATTGTCAATAATGTCCCTAAAGCCCATTTTAAAGCTCAAACTAAATAATTAGTTAAGAAAAAATAAAATTTAAATAATTTAAAATAATTAAAATAAACTTAAAATAAAAACTAATAATCCTATTGATTCCTAAAATAAAAAATATTATAAAAAGAACAAAATTTTTTTCAATATTTTTTATTTTATGATTTTTTGGATATTTTTATGAAGAATTTAGAAAAAAGTGAAAAAAATAATATTTTAAAAAATGATTTAATTAAAATACGAAAATAATAATTAAATAATAATAAAAAACTATTTTTGTTATTTTTTTAATGAAAGATAGAAAAATTTAGAGTAAAAATAATAAAAAACAAAAAAAATGACAAAGGTGAGATTCGAACTCTCAACCTCTCACACTCATAACTCCTTACACATGTCCTCCTGCCAATTGTGCCATTTTTACTTTTTAGAAAAAAAATGCATGCCATATGATATTTACCTGCAAAAAGTCAAACGACTACACAAATTTGTTAGTAATTGATTAAATGCAATGAAATGCGACGACAAATCTTAGGGCAAAATTTGGGGTATTACAGTTATTATGATAGTATTTCTCACCCAACCTCTCTTTGATGTTGGCAAAAAAAATCATGAAGTTTGACTTTGGTTTGACCACAGTTGACCTCAGTTTGACCTTTTAACTGCATTGACTGCTTTTGACTTATCTGATCATCTGACTGAGCAAACTTTTGAGAAAAGTCTTGAAACTTGACATGGGGGTTCTTATACACATATAAGATGTTATGAAGCTCACTTGAAGTCTTGGAAGTCCATTTAGCCTGATTAAAGTCAAAACCCTAGTTTCGGATGCACTGCTTAGGAGGTGCATTGTCTGAGGGAATTGTCAACTCTTCTGACCAATTGTGAATTTTGTGAACCTTGTGAACCTTCTTGGAACACAAAGTCTTGTATTGTGAGGGCAAATTTTGGGGTGCAACAGCTGCCCCTGTTCAATTTTCTGAAACCTGAGGGGTTAGATTGGTATATTTGCCAGTCGTAACCTGGAAGGTTGAAGGGGATTGAACACAAAAGCCCAAAAATTTGCACTCACCAGTGCATGGAGTGATATTGATGGTTGGTTGAACATGATTGAGTGGGCTTAAAGATGCCACTAGGGGAAAGTTCTTCAGTAGTATAATGAGAACTGTCAGGAGTCTGGAGTAATACTGATGTAACAGCATGTCTTCATGAGGATAGAGCAATCAATAATGATAACCCTAAAGCAGTCTTGAAGTGATAAATCTGACCTCAGGAGGATAGAGCAATCAATAGCTCTAAAGCAGTCTTGAAGTAATAATGGCTTCAGGAGGATAGAGCAATCAATAGCTCTAAAGCAGTCTTGAAGTAATAGAATGGCTTCAGTAGGATAGAGCAATCAACAGCTCTAAAGCAGTCTTGAAATAATAATGTGATATGTCTTCAGGAGGATAGAGCAATCAATAGCTCTAAAGCAGTCTTGAAGTAATGATTTCAGGAGGATAGAGCAATGGATAGCTCTAAAGCAGTCTTGAAATAATAATGTAATTTCAGGAGGATAGAGCAATGGATAACTCTAAAGCAGTCTTGAAATAATTAGATGGCTTCAGGAGGATAGAGCAATGAATAGCTCTAAAGCAGTCTTGAAGTAGTAATATGACCCCATGAGGATAGAGCAATGAATAGCTCTAAAGCAGTCTTGAAGTAATAGGATGATTTCAGGAGGATAGAGCAATCAGTAGCTCTAAAGCAGTCTTGAAGTCATGAGAGGCTATCAGGAGGATAAAATAACCCTGAGGTTACAATAAAGCAGTCCCAAAGTAATAAGAAGCTCATCAGGAGGATAAAGTAACCCTGAGGTTACAATAAAGCAGTCCCAAAGATCATAAGATTGTTTGTTGGATAATTAACCTGAAAACAAGGTAGCATTCTGTATAACAACATTAGTTTATGCTTTATGTATGCATGTATGACATGATGCACTTAGGTAATGTACTATAGACATATATGTTATGGTATGATGTAAATGATGTATGTATGCTATGACACTGCTGGAAGTGTCTGGATATCCTTGTATAACAACTGCTGGCCAAGGAAAATAAATCCCGATTCGTTGTTGAAGAATATATAACCCTCCGTCTGCTGGGGATAACAAGGTATAGATAACCTCCCGTTGTTGGGGATAACAAGGTATAGATAACCTCCCGTTGTTGGGGATAGTAGGGTATAGATAACCTTCGTTTTCGTTTGATAGTAGGATAAGTATAACATCCCGTCTTCGTTCATCGTGCCCTTATTGGAAAGTAATTTCCCGTATATCCGTATGAGGATAAAAGAGATGGATATAAATTCCAGGGGAGATTAGACTTTGTGAAAATGGATTAGTCCTACTGATGGTTTGTAACTGTCTTGTAAAGATGAACCGGCGAAGCTTCGTTGAAATCCTTCCCTCGTTCGTCCTTAGTAAATACTATTACTGCATTTTCATGCATTTCTGGTAAACATCAATCATATTAAAAGGCATACATACATTCAAACACAACCAATGGACGTTTCGCTTATGTAAATAGGGTAAAAGTAAATCTGGATTCAAAAGATGGAATTTATTTATATCAAAAGTGACCCATACACGGGTAAGTTTGTACAAGGAGACATAAACCCTAGTAAGAGAATTTTGTCATGAAGTTTTACAAAAAGAATCAGCTATGTGGGAGATAATCCTATTGAGTTTCAATTCTACTATTGCCACTCAAGTATCTCATCTTCTTGCTGTTGAGACGGAAACGATTGGATTGAGCTTCATCTGTTTGAGCTTGATTAAGTAGTACAACTGGTTGCAATTTCATGAGTGATCCAAACGAGACATAGTCATACGCTTTAATCCCTAACTTTTGCCTGGATTGCCCTTTCAGGTTTTCAATCCACCGGGATACCCTTTTTTGCCCAAGCCGCCTTTTCAGGTTTTCGACTTGCCGGGTGTACATCTTTTTATATATATATCCCTAATTTTTGCCCAAACCCTTTTGGTTTGCCGGGATGCCCTTATTTTTGCCTAGGCCTGTCAACCTAGCGGGTCTCTTTTTATGCGTAGTATTTTTTAACTATGTCTGCGTTTACAGGTTGTGGGAAGTCTTCACCATCCATTGTAGTCAGTATCATGGCACCTCCTGAGAATACTGTCTTGACTACAAATGGTCCCTCATATGTTGGAGTCCACTTGCCCCTAGGATCACCCTGTGGTAGTATGATACGCTTGATTACCAAGTCACCAGCCTGATATACCTTTGGCTTAACCTTCTTGTTAAAAGCTTTGATCATCCGTTTCTGGTACATCTGGCCATGACAAACTGCTGCTAACCTTTTCTCATCAATCAAATTTATCTGGTCAAGTCGAGTCTGAATCCACTCATCTTCATCCAAGCCTGCATCCTTCATAATTCTCAAGGAGGGGATCTGAACTTCAATAGGCAGAACTGCTTCCATACCATAGACTAAGGAGAATGGGGTTGCCCCTGTTGAAGTACGTATTGTAGTACGATAACCATGCAGAGCAAATGGTAACATCTCGTGCCAATCCTTGTAAGTAACAGTCATCTTCTGTACAATCTTCTTAATGTTCTTATTAGCAGCTTCAACTGCCCCATTCATCTTTGGACGATACGGAGAAGAGTTGTGATGCTTAATCTTGAACTGCGTACAGAGATCAGTAATCATAGTGTTGTTCAGATTAGAGCCATTGTCAGTGATAATCCTTTCAGGGGAACTAATCACAACACCAACACCATTACCATGTGCATTGGAGGCACCATCAAAAACCATAGTCCATCGGGATCCTTGTTCAGGTCCGTCATATTGTCTGGGTTCTTTGGTAACAGACATAATGTCTTCATCAGGGAACTCAAAATTCATTGACTGGTAATCATCTATTGCTTGATGAGCCAAATGATCAGCAACAACACTCCCCTTAATGGCCTTCTGAGTAGTATACTGTATATCATATTCCGTCAAGATCATTTGCCATCTTGCAATTCTTCCGGAGAGAGCAGGTTTCTCAAATATGTACTTGATTGGATCCATCTTCGAAATCAACAAGGTAGTATGGGTCAACATATACTGTCTTAGTCGGCGAGCAGCCCATGCCAAAGCGCAGCAAGTTTTCTCGAGCAGTGAGTATCTTGTTTCACAGTCGGTAAACTTTTTGCTAAGGTAGTATATTGCCTGCTCTTTTCGACCAGACTCGTCATGTTGCCCCAATACACACCCCATTGAGTTGTCTAATACTGTTAAATACATAATCAAGGGTCTTCCATCAACTGGTGGCATTAAAATTGGAGGTTCTAGCAAATATCTCTTGATTTCATCAAAGGCAGTCTGGCACTCATCATTCCATTCTATCACCTGATCTTTCTTCAACAACTTGAAGATTGGCTCACAGATGGTAGTTAATTGGGAAATAAATCTTGCAATGTAGTTCAATCGTCCCAAGAAACCTCTAACCTCCTTCTCAGTACGGGGAGCTGGCATCTCTCGTATAGCTTTCACTTTTGCAGGATCCACTTCAATACCTTTTCCACTGACAATGAAACCCAGGAGCTTTCCAGATCTAACTCCAAAAGTACACTTGTTTGGATTTAATCTCAACCTGTATTTCTTCAACCTCTCAAACAACTTGTGCAGATGATCAAGATGTTGTTCTTCATTCTGAGACCTGGCTATCATATCATCCACATATACCTCTATCTCATGATGAATCATATCATGAAACAAAGCCACCATAGCACGCTGATATGTTGCCCCTGCATTCTTCAAACCAAATGGCATTACCTTATAGCAAAAGGTGCCCCACTGTGTCACAAATGTTGTCTTCTCCATATCTTCAGGTGCCATCTTGATTTGATTGTAACCAGAGAAACCATCCATAAAAGAGAATACCTTATGCTGAGCAGTGTTGTCTACCAGAATATCGATATGAGGAAGTGGAAAGTCGTCTTTAGGGCTAGCCTTGTTCAGATCTCTGTAGTCTACACACATACGTACCTTACCATCTTTCTTAGGAACTGGTACCACATTTGCAACCCACTGAGGATAATAAGTTACGGCCAAGAACCCTGCATTGAACTATTTCATTACCTCTGCTTTGATCTTTTCTGACATTTCAGGACGCATACGACGAACCTTCTGCTTCTTTGGACGACAATCTTCTTTCACTGGCAAATGGTGAACCACAATGTCTGTATCCAACCCTGGCATATCTTCATAAGACCAAGCAAAGATCTCCACATAGTCACGTAGCATCTGAATCAACCTGCTCTTGACACTGTCCTCTAAATCAGCCCCTATCTTGACCTCTTTTCTGTTTTCTTCAGTTCCCAGATTCACAACTGCGACTGGCTCTTCATGTGGCTGTATAGCTTTCTCTTCTTGTTGTAACAACCTAGCAAGCTCTACAGGTATTTCACAATCGTCCTCGTTTCCGTCTTCAGTTTGATAGATCGGATTCTCGAAATTGTAATTGGCAATAGTAGAACTGTTATCAACTGGATCCAGAGTGGATGAGGATCTGCATTTTAGTGACGTGGGTGTGTGTAAGAACACATAGCTGATAAAGCAAAAATAAAAGAAAAAGAAAGACAAGGAACACAATATTTACGAAAACGAAACGTCCACTGATTTTATTGAATGAAGTATGCAAATGAAATGACAACCCGTAACGAGCACACCATTGTGCCCCGGGTAAGGCACATGGCTTGAAAGTTTTAATTGTTCCCGAAATTATAAATTTAAAAACATAACACAGTAATAGTATTTACTCCTGACTAAAGGAGATAGGGATAACATCTTCAGCTGTCCAATTATTGAGTCCAGCACCCACAGTAGGAAAAAATCCATGCCTCCAAGTTGTAGTCTTCATCTTGATCTCCCACAGCATTGATAACCCCTTGATTGGTGATACGAACAGCGCGGGCACGACGGACAGCCTTCTGGGACTCTGCAGTGAAACCTAAACCAAACTTGTCAGACTTGTATGGCATATCAGGAAGCTGACCCCAAATAGTACAACCACCTTCTTCCACCACAGCTTTTGCATCATTGAGGGAGGCCATTGCCATTGTTGGAGGGTTTCTGATGACCACAGGAACCTTCTTCACAGCAGGAGGAGTCACACAATCCTTAACAGCCCAGGGAACCACTTCAAATGACTGACATGGAGTTTCAATGTATTCACCTTCTACTTCCAGATACTTGAAAGTGTTTACATGGCTGACAAAGTATTCTTCCTCTCCAAAGACAGTAACAACTTTTCCATTCACCGGATATCTCAACTTTTGATGTAATGTGGAGGTCACAGCACCTGCCCCATGGATCCAGGGACGACCAAGCAGACATGAGTACGAAGAACGAATATCTATCACATAGAATGTAGCAGTAAACACCTGAGAGCCAACCTTGATTGGAAGATCAATTTCCCCATGCACTACTCTTCTAGAACCATCAAAAGCCTTTACCACAATATTACTGGGCTTCAATACCGTATCTTCAGGACTCAGCTTGTTCAGGACTTCCTTAGGCAACACATTCAGAGAGGAACCATTGTCTATCAGCACATGAGACAGGGTAGTGCCCCTGCATTCAATTGAAATATGCAAGGCCCTGTTATGATCCCTCTTGGCAGGGGTCAAGTCAGCATCAGAAAATCCTAACCCGTTGTCATAGGTCAGGTGAGCAACACAATTCTCAAACTGGTCCACAGAAATTGCACTGGGTACATGAGCCATCTTTAGAAACTTGATCAATGACTTGGCATGAGCCTCAGAACATAATAACAGGGAGAGCATAGAAATCTTTGAGGGAGTATGCCCCAGCTGATCAACAATATCATAATCACTCTTGCGAATGATTTTCAATACTTCTTCCATCTGCTTAGAGAGGTCATCAGCAGCTGGCACATCAGTAGATACAGGCTCAATAACAGGACCCTTGCCCCGAGCATCAATGGTGGAAGTAACAGCAGGAGTAACTGCACTCTTAGAAGCAACTGGAGGAGAGAAGACTCTTCCACTACGAGTGATCTTGCTAGATCCAGCAATATTATCAATGTCAACAGGCATATCAGGTAAAGGCTCCTGCTTGACACCATGGATGTAAACATCAGACCCATAGTGCCAAGGCACAGCTTTGTCAGATGTATAAGAAATAGGACCAGGAGTGGTAATGATCAGAGGAGCTACTCTGGCTTCAGCAACAACTTTCACAGGACCTTCAGCAGTAATCTTGATTGGGCCCTGATGAATGATTTTAATGGGACCCTTTGAAGTGATTCTTAGTGGTACTTTGTCAACCATGTCAACCTCTTCAATTTTCTTACCCTGAGTCAGATGATCCACCATACTTTCTACAGATGCTGGTCTTCTTTCAAACACTATAGTATATTTATCCATGAGACGTTGAATCCCATCTCTCAAAATGAAGCAACTATCCGGCTTATAGGTACAATATAGACAATCTTCATGACAACCTGGAAAGATCCCAGCTTGTACTAACCTCTTTTTGATAACAGACAATGGTGTGCTCAACTCCATAACTGAATAGACATGCAGATCTTCATCAATATCTTCATCAATGGCGTTGACAGTCTTCTCGTGATTTGGCATTGGAGCTGTAATCACATTTGGAGTACCTGGTGGATCAAACTCAATTTCTCCAGCATCAATCATATCCTGAATTTTGTTCTTCAAGACCCAGCAGTTATTAGTATCATGTCCTGGACAGTTTGAATGATATGCACATCGTGCATTGGGATTGTACTTGGGAGAGGTAACATTGGGATTCTGAGGAGCCTCCCTCAGGGTAATAAGTTCAGCCTTCAACAAGTGTTGCAATGCCTGAGCCATTGACATGTTGATCTTCGTGAACTGTCTTCTAGCCCTCTGTTGGTTGCCTTGAGGCTGCTCTGTTGTTGCAGGAGTTGGATTTGAAATATGAACTGCACTAACAGACTGATGCCTTCTGTTACGATCAAGCTGACCATACACAGCATTAGATTCTTTCTTCCCAGTGGGAGGCTTCTTTGCAGCACCTGATGAAGAATTGCCCACTTGGATCTTACCACTCTTGATACCATTCTCTACTCGCTCTCCTGTCATGATCAACTCAGTGAAGCCAGATGATGAGCTTCCAATGAGATGACTGTAAAACGAACCATTCAGCGTACACATGAACATATCAACCAACTCCCTATCAGTCAAAGGGGGTTGAACTCTTCCAGCTAAGTCTCTCCACTTCTGAGCATACTCCTTAAAGCTTTCTTTGGCACCCATAGACATGCTTTGAAGCTGCATGCGAGTGGGGGCTAAGTCAGCATTGTATTGATACTGCTTGTAGAAAGCTTCAGCAAGGTCATTCCAATCTCTGATGTTGACACTCTCCAACTGATAATACCACTCTAGCTGAGCTCCAGATAAACTCTCTTGAAAGAAATGGATCCACAACTTTTTATCAGCAGTGTGGGGTTGCATTCTTCTGACATAAGACCTCAGATGCAATTTGGGACAAGAGACCCCATCATAGACAACAAATGTAGGAACTTTGAACCCAATGGGTATGACCACCCCAGATATCAAGCTCAAATCCTCAAAATCCAGCCCAGATGATTTCTGTAATTCCATAGCATCCATTCTATCCACCAGCATCTTGAATTTGTCTTCGTTAGGCTCATGGTAGTAGTTAGCCTCAGAATCAGAGTCCCCCATAGTGTTGTGGAGACTGCCTCTCTCCTGCTCAGATTCTTCAGATTCATAGTCTTCAACCTGTTCCTTGGTCTTGACAGGACCTTTGAACCTTCTTCCCATGTTGAGCAGCCCAGCAGACCTTCTAGCCTTCTTAGTCTTCTTGGCCAGCAGTGTCTTCAATTCATCCTGCCCCTTGGATAGGTTCAGTATCAGCTCTTGGAACTGTGCATTTTGTGCCTGGAGATCCTTAACTGATTGTTCAAGAGCCATTGCTGAGATAAACAGCGAGAAGATGAGAAACCCGTGCACAATTATAAACCTGTGATGCAATGATATGGGAATGCATATGCAATGTTTTCAAGGACCGCAGGATTTAAATTTGCTTAAACAAACAAGAAAGTAACTTTTTATTAGTAATAACTTGTTTTGCCTTTTAGGCTTACAAAAAATGAAAACGAAATAAGTACAAAAGATGGGGTTTTAAGTCTCCCATGGACGTTTCCTCTTGGTGTTGAGGTATGAGTTGAGGTTTCGTTCCTCATGAAGTAGCTTTGTTAGCTCTAGGATCCTTGCTTGGCTTGCTTTGTAATGAGCCTCGAAAGTATCCCTTTGCTCTTTCAGTTGGATCCATGATCTCTGCAAGTCTTCCATATCAGTAGGCATGTCTGGGTGAAGGATGGTATAAGCTGTGTCTCCTTCAGCAACAGGTTCCATGGTAACTGGTAGGATGGCAGGATATGGCATCATGAGTGTCTGAGCACGAAATCGTACCCATCTGAGATAAGCCTCCATAGGAATGGTGTACTTAGGCTCCAGTGTCTTGCTGTCAATCCTGTTTACCTTTCCCCAAGCTCGTATGAATCTCTGACGGTAACCCTGAAGATCGTTGTCGTAGTCAAACACAATGCCCTGAATCAACATGTCATGTGGACCATCGCTCCGGGCGTAACCAAACTGTCGTAAAGCTAGAGATGGGTTGTAGGTGATGCCTCCTCTTATTCCTAGAAGTGGCACATTAGGAAACTCCCCACAACGGTCAATGATGGTGACATTCTCCATAGATCTGGAGCACCAATGGATGTCTGAGTGAGAAAGTGACATGATCCTCTTGGACCATCTGAACCCTTGCTCATTCTTCATTACTGAGCGAGGAAGGTGAGAAATAAACCACCTAGAAAGTAAAGGTATGCAGCACATCAAAGTTCCTCTTGCCCTTGTAGTACGGGTGTGAAGAGAATGTAGGATGTCTCCAAGTAAGGTAGGCACTGGATTGTGACTCAGGAATATGTTGATGGCATGAACGTCTATGAACTGATCAGGATTGGGGAACAACACTAAGCCATAAATCAATAAGGCTAAGATCTCCTCAAAAGCATCGTAGCTCATAGCCTTCAAGAACATTTGAGCTTTATCCACTAATACCTTGGCAAGAATACCTTTAACTCCACTTCTCGTCTCTAGAACAATGTCAGACTTCTTCAGATGTAGAGCTGCAGCAATAACTTCTGGTTTAAGCTCCTTCTCTAAGCCTAGCAATGGTGCTTAGGGTCAAAGAACTGAAACAGCACACTCATCATGTCTTCACTGAACCCTGAAGTAACTAGATCCAATAAGTGACCATGTCTCTTGTTGAACTGGGAATGATCAGGCACTAGGGAAACCAACTCCTTGAGCTTAGCAGGTATCCCTACAAAGTTGATCCTGATGGTGTTTCTACGAGCAGAAGCCATGACCTGCAACAAAGAACAAAGATAAATCCTTTGGTCCTTGAAATGGTTAGGGAAAATGATATGCTTATGATGCATGATGATGTCATGATGTCATGCTCAATCACAAACATGTGGCACACACAAACAAGTCACACCATAGCCCTAGGTTTAAAGGCTTGCATGAGGTTCAAAGGCAAGTACCCTCCCCTGAAGTTAGATGGTTCATCCTGTCCTACAAAAGTAACCAGGTTCTAAGGGATCTCAATATCATTGATCCTTCACAAGGGTGGTTGTTCAGAAGGCAACTTACTTGCCAACCAAAACCCTCCAAGTTTAAGATCTCAATGAGCGTAGTATCGAGTGTCAACCAACTTCAGTCTGCACCAAAGCCGGTTACCTCACTACTTTCTAAAGGCCAAGATGAGTTAACTAGGGTTCTAAAAGTCAGTTAGTGCATTGACAACATATGGCAGCCTCAATATTATCCTCAACTTGACTTAAGGAATATAAGCACCAACCAAGAAGTCGCACTAACTATGGCCACCAGATCAACCGTATCGATATACGTCGTACAGTTTCCTTGGTCTATTGCCATTTACCTAAGGTACACTAGATCCGGGTTAGGACCTTTCACACATAAGAGCACCCCAACAATATAATAATAAAGCAAACAAGGCAAACAATTTAAAGTGATCTTAATTCCTAAGGGTACCCCTCTTAAATAGATCCCCAGCAGAGTCGCCAGTTCTGTAACCCGGTGAACTGACTTTAAACAATGTTGCGGATAGCAAGAGTCGCCACCGACTTTTATTTTATCCATAAGGAAAGGTTATAAAAGAACAGGAAAGACCTTAGAGAATATTTTGGGTCCGGGGGGTAGGTTATGAAAAGGGAAGGTGTTAGCACCCTTTTCATCCATGGTTATCCATGGGCTCTTAGGTACTTAAGCTCACTTTTGAATTGTTTTGAAAGTGTAGTGTGTGAATAGAAAATTTTCAGAATAGATAATAAATAATCCATGTAAGGATGTGTTAAGAACTTGTTTGAAAACTTGTTGAAAATTTGTTTAAGTGTGAAAAAGTTTTGAAGTGAGCAAGTACCTAGGAGTAACCTACCCTAATGTTTTAAGGTCTTTCTTATTCTTTATCCTTTCCTTAGTAAGACTATCCCTACTAAAATGGAGTAGGTAGTCCTTACTCTGGATGTTAAGGGACATGTGAGGGACAATTTGACTTTGAAGGCCATTGTGGGATGTAATAAGCACATATAAGGGACCATCATCATTTTTCGAAAGGGACTCGATTCGTAAAGGCAACCATAAGGGACTTTGATGATTTTTTTTTATTTGAGGGACTTGCTTTATACACCCCACTTAACCATTATTCGTAGGCAACTTGAGGGATATCCTTAGGAAGTGAGACGGCGATTAAAATCGACTTACGTGTGTGACGTGTTTATTTTAATTATCTTTATTTAAAAGTGATCTAAATTTATTTTAATATTACATACATGTTGTTACACTCCCTGATTACTAACCATAATAATAATTAAATAATTAAACAACTTTACATCCAATAAACAATTACAAAATAATAAGCAAAATAATTAAATAGCAAAGATAAATAAAATATAAATAAGCAATAATAAATAATAAAGGGGGTTAATTCTAAGTTTACTCGGCAAGACATCGCATCTTGTGCCTACGTATCCTTACGGGAGTGGAATCAGAGTAATCGTAGTTCCCCTCAATAGGGAGGTTAGAAACTTCTTGACTGTGGTCAAGGTCTCAAGGGGAATAAACGCATCTTAAGGACACGCTTACGTGGAGTGTAGAAACTCCAAATCTCTACGTTGAAATGTTAAGTTGTAATTAGGGTTAAATTAGGGATTCCACGGCGGGAAACCCTAAAATGAGCGCGGCGGCTCTTTGACCTAATGCTAAGGGTAAAATTGTAATTTTGCCTGCGGCGAGGCATTTGTGAAAATTAGGGTTTGTAGTTTGTAGTTTTGAGGATTTGAAATTGAATGTGTGAAGTTTTACGGACTATTGGCGCGGCGGCCAAACAGTTAGACCTAACCTTCGGATGTGTGCAATGTGACAGAAATAATAGTAAACGCGTGAGATAATTGAATCATGCAAACAGAGAGATAATGTCATAATTTAAACCATGCAAGCAGAAATTTAAAGGCAGAATTTAAAGAGCGATTGTTAAGTTCGCGAGGTTACATGAGAGGAGCAGATACAATATGATAATGAAATTTGAATTGAACAATAATAAAATAAAATAAATAACGGTTCTAGTTATTATTTTAAAAAAAAGATTTTAGTTATTATTTTAAATTTATCTAAAAAAAAGTTTTTCTTAAAAATAATAGGTTTTCATATTAATTTGGAAAAGATGTTAATGTTATTTATTTTAAAAAAACAGATTTTTATATTATAGCAAATTTTAATAAATTAATGATAACAATAATAATAATAATGGTAATAATAATGATAATAATGATAATAATAATAAATAATGATAATAATAATAATAATAATAATAATAATAATAATAATAATAATAATAATAATAATAATAATAATAAAGCAATAATGAATTTTAAATGTGCCAAATAACCCAACAATGTTGCTAACGCAGAAATGCGCTCATCGCAACCAGATCTAAATCGGACGAAACAAAATTTATCGCAAAGAAAAAGAAATTAAGCAAAAAATAGTATTATTGCTCACACAAAAATGCGATCATCGCAACCAGATCGAACTAACACAAATGTCACGCGTCATGCACACAAATGTGCAAACATCGTATCGACATAATTCGATCAAAAATCTTATATATATAAACTCTAACAATTTAAAAATTATATATATATAAACGTAACAGTAATAGATAAAGAAAAAGAAATAACGGTAATAGATGAAGAAAAAGAAATAACGGTAAAAGATGAAGAAAAAGAAACAACAGTAATAGATGAAGGAAAAGAAATAACGGTAAACGATGAAGAAAAAGAAACAATAGTAATGGATGAAGAAGAAAACTAAATAACGGCAAACGGCACTCACTCCTCTTAGGTTTTTTTCATTCTCTCCTCTTTTCCAACAAGGCAACACATGTATATATAGGGAACAAATTAGGGTTAACACCAAATTGTCAATAATGTCCCTAAAGCCCATTTTAAAGCCCAAACTAAATAATTAGTTAAGAAAAAATAAAATTTAAATAATTTAAAAGAATTAAAATAAACTTAAAATAAAAACTAATAATCCTATTGATTCCTAAAATAAAAAATATTATAAAAAGAACAAAATTTTTTTCAATATTTTTTATTTTATGATTTTTTGGATATTTTTATGAAGAATTTAGAAAAAAGTGAAAAAAATAATATTTTAAAAAATGATTTAATTAAAATACGAAAATAATAATTAAATAATAATAAAAAACTATTTTTGTTATTTTTTTAATGAAAGATAGAAAAATTTAGAGTAAAAATAATAAAAAACAAAAAAAATGACAAAGGTGAGATTCGAGCTCTCAACCTCTCACACTCATAACTCCTTACACATGTCCTCCTGCCAATTGTGCCATTTTTACTTTTTAGAAAAAAAATGCATGCCATATGATATTTACCTGCAAAAAGTCAAACGACTACACAAATTTGTTAGTAATTGATTAAATGCAATGAAATGCGACGACAAATCTTAGGGCAAAATTTGGGGTATTACAGTTATTATGATAGTATTTCTCACCCAACCTCTCTTTGATGTTGGCAAAAAAAATCATGAAGTTTGACTTTGGTTTGACCACAGTTGACCTCAGTTTGACCTTTTAAACTGCATTGACTGCTTTTGACTTATCTGATCATCTGACTGAGCAAACTTTTGAGAAAAGTCTTGAAACTTGACATGGGGGTTCTTATACACATATAAGATGTTATGAAGCTCACTTGAAGTCTTGGAAGTCCATTTAGCCTGATTAAAGTCAAAACCCTAGTTTCGGATGCACTGCTTAGGAGGTGCATTGTCTGAGGGAATTGTCAACTCTTCTGACCAATTGTGAATTTTGTGAACCTTGTGAACCTTCTTGGAACACAAAGTCTTGTATTGTGAGGGCAAATTTTGGGGTGCAACAAATGGTACCTGTGATTATGGTATACTTTACTCTCATGGATGTAATCCCACTCTATCTGGGTATTGTGATGCTGACTGGGCTGGCAGTGCTGGTGATAGAAAGAGCACCTCTGGTGGATGTTTCTTCTTGGGGAATAATCTCATATCATGGTTTAGCAAAAAGAAAAACTATGTCTCATTGTCCACTGCGGAAGTTGAATACATAGCAGCTGGTAGTAGCTGTTCTCAGCTGGTATGGATAAAGCAAATGCTGACAGAATACAATGTCTCGCAGGATGTCATGGCATTGTATTGTGACAATCTTAGTGCTATCAATATCTTCAAGAACCCAATTCAGCATAGCAGAACTAAGCACATTGATATAAGACATCACTTCATAAGAGAGCTTGTGGAAGATAAAGTGATCGCCTTGGAACATGTGTCCACAGAACTACAGTTGGCTGACATTTTTACAAAGGCTCTAGATGCTGCTCAATTTGAGAATTTGAGAGGAAAATTGGGTATTTGCATGTATGAGGATGCATAGCAATTATTGGCACGTGAGAGTTTTTAAACTTCAATGCAGTCAAAGGCCTTGACCACAAAAGCTCTCCATTTCACAAACATGCATACAATTTTCTCCGCATCCCCCACTCCACAAAATTCTTCGTCAGCATGCAGCAACAAGATGTCATTCCATCACGACGCCTCTTCATCCAAGACTCCTCCCAAATCCTCAAAAAGTGACCCTCCCACTGGTGAAGAACCCAAACACAAGTATCCTCCACCCACTGATGAAGAACTTAGGCGAATCGGCAACAGGGAAGGCTCGACATACGTGGAAAAATCCATTGGGAAAATTGTCGATGATATACTCAAATGAGGACTGCCATTTCAGGGAATCACCATTCCCCTGGCTCGCAGGGATCCACCTCACGATTCAGATATGCTAGAGGAAGACTCGTGTGACAGAAACCAGGATCTTTCGTTATCTGATCTGGATGATAATGACTCCAGTTCCTCTGATGAGGAAGATTGATATCTTGATAGGCTGCTATGTGACTCGGTCTGCTGCTGAGGTGATAAAGTGTGCTGCTATTTTGAACTTTGCTGGTTGAGATTTTTTTCAGCATGAATTTTTTGTTGTGATGCTCTTCATGAGCAGTTTTTGTTTGTAATGACCCCAAACATGTGTAATGTTACTCATTATGATCTATACTTTTATTAGTGTGATCTTAATTTGTGGCTAAAGGGGGGGAGAGTGTGTTGATAACAAGAGGTTGAAGAACAGGTTGAAGACTTGCTTGTGCTGCTAGAGCAAGGGTGTGCTGCTGCTGATTTGTGTGATAACAGCTTATGCTGTCAGTGTTGTGTGAATTCCTAGTTTGTGTAGGAATGTATGTTAGCTTTGTGAGCTCCTAGCTGCTGCTTGGGAGTGTATGTGTGTGTCTGCAAGATAGTAGCAGAATGTGAGTGTAGTGCATCTCTTCAGGGGGAGTAGCACAGGAGTGTGTGACTTCAGGATGTTATCCTGAATGTCTTGACATCCAGAACAGGCTGGATGTTTTGTGTGTGTGACTGCAAGATGTGCAGGCTGTGCCCAGCTGTTGTAGTGTGCATCAGTTGAGGGGGAGTAACTCAGAAGGTTACTCAAAACTCTGTGATATCTGTAGTGCTGACTAACGGATGGTTGTGTGTGACAGGTTGATCCTGAGAAGCTAAGAGCTAACTGTGTGAATATTTACAACTCTACTAAGGTGTTAGTAGCTTACCTGCATAAAAGGTTATATGTTAAACTTCTGCTGCTTGTAAACTCTGTTAACAGGGTGTTTTAGCCAAAAATTTGCCAAAGGGGGAGTTTGTAAGTGCTTCTGATTGGCTGCATTTTGTGGCAAAACATTAGAGTGTGTATGGATGTGATAACTAATGATGTGACACACAATATGTAGGGTAAGTAGTAAGTTGAGTTGGATGTCATACTGAATGTCATGACACTGATCGTATGACATCAGGTGCGCAGGTTTAGTTTTCTGTTATTCAGAATGAGGAAGCTCAGGCTAGAATTCAGGAAACTTTATAGAAGCTCAAGCTAGAAGTCAGGAAACATTTTAGAAGCCCTGGCGAAATTAAATGTACCTGACCTAAGTGGTAAGTGCAGGTTTTTGATGAGAGGTTTGGGTAAACCTAATTTCTGCACCAAGGCCCAAAGCAGGTCTGCTATTATAAATAGCAGAAGGATCATTCCAACTAATGTACACACAGGGGAGAGAGCATCTAGTGAGAGATCATAGAGTGTGTTTGTGAGTGAAGAACCTTGTTCTTCACGTGAGTCTAGGAGTCTTAGGATTCCTTGTGTGCCAAGCAATTATATGCTATAGAATTGTTGTGGTTATTGTGTCTGAACAGGTGTGTTCATTGAAGTCACTCAAAGCTATTAAGCAAGAGTGTGTGTTCTTGATCAAAGTTGTGAAGCACAATCAAGGTGTGTTTGAAGTGAGTCTTCATATTTCTTTTGTAATTGTGTATTTGTATCACTGAGGTGATTGAGGGGGAGTGAGTGGGTATACTCAGGTCTAGAGTGTCTCTAGGCAGAAGTGTCATTGGGTAGGTTTTAAGTGAGGAGTGCAAACTGGGCTGTTTGACTCTAAATTAATTCTGCTAATAGTGAATTTCCTCCCTGACTTGGTAGCCCCTAGATGTAAGTGTTGTTGACACTGAACTGGGTGAACAATTACTGTGTGATTTACTGCTTCTCCTTACAGGTTGTTATTAACTGCAGTAGCCTATGTTACAGTGGATGTCACAACATCCATAATAACATCCATCGTGGGTTAGCCAGAATTTCAGTATTACATGATGAGAGCTACAAATTGGCATTTGGAACTCAAAAATGGATGTGTGGGTTGAAAGTTATGATCTTTCAAAGTTAGCACCAAAACTAGGGTTTTTCTCTACACTTAGAAAAAATTCACTTCCTTAACTTTACTCCTTTTTCAAGAAACCTCCCAAATCTTTATTTTTCATGTTCAAATCCATTGATCAAACATGTCTTGATGAAATTTTTCTTGAATGTTTCAATTTGGACCAAAAATCCTAAAAGTCAAAGGGTTGACTTTGTCAGATAAAACTTGTGTATCAGATGGATTCAACTGTGTGATCTTCCATTTTTGAACTTTTCAATTATCATGGATAAACTCCAAGGATGTATATGAACATGTTGAGTCGTGTCCCATGGCTTGGGGTCATGCTTGGATCAAAATTAGGGCACAATTGACTTTTCCTTGATGAAACCCTAACTTAGGGTTAGCTGAGGTTAGGCTTCAATGATCTTGCAATGAGATCAATTAGCACTTGATTCTTGTTGAATGTAGGCCTCTTGAGTGTATGGAAACTTGATTTGATGATGATTAATCCAAAACATTGATTGATCAAGCAATAACCCTCTTGATTCCAAAGGTGCAAAACCCTAATTCAGATGGAACTCACACAAGAGAAAACTTGAAACAAAGTTAGGGTTAGCAAAATGCTTGATGCTCCTAGAATGGCGATGGAATCTAGGGGTCAAAATTTGGGGTATGACACCTGGAAACTTGTTCAACTAACAATTCACTAATGTCTCTAGCAAACATAGTAAATCTTGGGACTTTCCAACCTTTTGGTAACTTAGTTTGTTGAACGTATTCTGACAAAGGAGTTATGAAGTTAGGCCCGTGAAGTCCCACCATAAGGCCATTTTGGGCTAAAATCTATTCAACCACATTTTCTATATTGTTATGCCCCCCAAAATTGTTTTGTTGGACATGTCTAAGCACTTGGTCAGCGTCCTGATATCTCTGGACTACCAAAGGCCTAGGTTATGTTTTACTGTTTGTTCTTCCTCTTCCCTATTTAGGGGAGGTTCTTGTGTTCGAAAACCCTGGTTTTGACCTACATTGGTCTGAGCCCTCACATTTTCAGGCGTCTTGACGAGTCTAAAGTTGAATATTTGTGGAGTTGGTATTTACTGCACTCGAGGTGTACTAAAGAAGTCATCAGTTTGACCCATTTGATTTGACAATAACTCATAGGTCTAGTTTGTGTTTGTAATCAAAGGATTAAAAATGGTTCCCATTTGTTGGGTAATGTAATACCCCAAATTTTACCCTTTCTTTTTTATTTTTATTTTAAATTCTTATTAACTTAATAAATTAACCTTTTTTTTAAATCTTGTTTTTTTTAACTAATAATAATTTAATTAACCTTTTTTATAACTTTACTAATGTTTTTTATTAACTTTTTTTTTTCTATTTAGTTTATTTATTTAAGTCATTTTAAGCTCTTCTTACTAACTTTTAGGATTTAGATTAAAATTTAACTTTTTTTTTTCTCTTCTTTAAAGAGTAAATTTTTTATAACCTTTTTTAAATTAATTTCTAACACTTTTTTTTTAATCAAATTCTAATACTTTTTTTTTAAATAAAAATCTAATACTTTTTTTTAAATAAAAATCTAATACTTTTTTTTAAAATTAAATCTTTTTTTCTAACTTTTAAAATTAAATCTTTTTTCTAACCTTTTAAAGCTAAATCCTTTTTTTAAAGTTAAATATTTTTTTTTCTAACTTTTTTTAAAAACTAAATCTTTTTTTTCTAACTTTTTTAAAGTTAAATATTTTTTCTAACTTCTTTTTAAAATTAAATCTTTTTTCTAACTTTTATAAAATTAAATCTTTTTTCTAACTTTTATAAAGTTAAATCTTTTTTTCTAACTTCTTTTAAAATTAAATCTTTTTTCTAACTTTTATAAAGTTAAATCTTTTTTTCTAACTTTTTTAAAAAAATTAAATCTTTTTTCTAACTTTTATAAAATTAAATCTTTTTTTTCTCTAATTTCTTTTTAAAATTAAATCTTTTTTTTTTTTCTAACTATTTTAAAAATTAAAACTCACCTTTGTCACTTTTTTTTGTTCTTTATTATTTTTACTCTAAATTTTTCTATCTTTCATTAAAAAATAACAAAAATAGTTTTTTATTATTATTTAATTATTATTTTCGTATTTTAATTAAATCATTTTTTAAAATATTATTTTTTCCACTTTTTTCTAAATTATTCATAAAAATATCCAAAAAAAATCATAAAATAAAATATATTGAAAAAAATTTTGTTCTTTTTATAATATTTTTGATTTTAGGAATCAATAGGATTATTAGTTTTATTTTTAGTTTATTTTAATTATTTTAATTTTATTTTTTCTCTTAACTAATTATTTAGTTTGGGCTTTAAAATGGGCTTTAGGGACATTATTGACAATTTGGTGTTAACCCTAATTTGTTCCCTATATATACATGTGTTGCTTTGTTGTAAAGGGGTCAGAAGGTTTTCTTCAGAAAAGAGGAGAGAGAGGGAGAAACAAAGGAGATCCCCAGAGAAGAAAGGCGGTCGTTCCCACAACTCTTAAGAAGGATTGGAGCTCTCCAGTGTTCTCTTATTCAAACCAAATCAACATTCACCGAAGCAAGCCCTCAGAGCTCTCCAGTGTTCTCTTATTCAAACCAAACCAACATTCACCGAAGCAAGCCTCCGCTTCGAAGGTTAGATTCCTAAATCCTTTGCATTTTTCATATTTATTTGCATCCTTGCCATGTTAACCTTCATTGTTGTTTAGATCCGTAGATTTTGATCTGTATGAACCATGATTGTGTCGTATAGGATTGTTTGCATGTCCATTAATTGTCTGTTTGAATTTGCAATTCTATTGTTATTTTTTATCAAAACCTTTTTCAAAATCAAAAACCTTTTGACTTTTTTTTTTCCAAAAACCTTTTTTGTTCCCGTAAACATTTTTTCCCAAAAAAAAAACCTTTTTGTTCCCGTAAACTTTTTTTCCCAAAAAAAACATTTTTTTCCAAAAAAGCCTTTTTTTGTTCCCGTAAACATTTTTTCCCAAAAAAAAACCTTTTTTTTGTTCCCGTAAACATTTTTTTCCCAAAAAAAAAACCTTTTTTTGTTCCCGTAAACATTTTTTTCCAAAAAAAAGCCTTTTTTTGTTCCCGTAAACATTTTTTTCTAAAAAAAACCTTTTTGTTCCCAAAAACATTTTTTTTTATATATAATTTAAACTTAACATTTTTTTTATAATTTAAACTTAAATTTTTTTAACTAAGTAATTCTATTTTAAAATTAAAACCTTTTTTTATATATATAATTAAAATATTAAAAAAATTAAAACATTTTTTTACATAATTAAAATATTAAAAAATTAAAACCTTTTCGTAAGGAACTCCTTTGCCGTGTCATTTTGTGTACCTTTTTTTTTATTCCTGCATTTCATTTGCGTGCTTGAGGTTGAGATGTGCTTGTGGTGGCCACAGCCCCACACTATTTTCCTCCCTCACTTCATTCTAAGTGTTATTACATATTTTCATATTCTTCATGTTTTCAAAAATGTTTCTTTGTTTCTTTATACCCTCTGCCTTTATTACTTTTCTTATTTCTGTACCTTAATTATTCCTCCATATAATGATTTGTCATATTTTCACATTTTTTACAGTTTTATCCTTCCGAAGGATTAGGTCCAGCCTTTTGGCCGCCGAGTCAATAGCCTTACCCCTTTAATGGATCAAACCCTAATTTTCACAAATGCCTCGCCGCAGGCAAAATTACAATTTTACCCTTAGCATTAGGTCAAAGAGCCGCCGCGCTCATTTTAGGGTTTCCCGCCGTGGAATCCCTAATTTAACCCTAATTACAACTTAACATTTCAACGTAGAGATTTGGAGTTTCTACACTCCACGTAAGCGTGTCCTTAAGATGCGTTTATTCCCCTTGAGACCTTGACCACAGTCAAGAAGTTTCTAACCTCCCTTTTGAGGGGAACTACGATTACTCTGATTCCACTCCCGTAAGGATACGTAGGCACAAGATGCGATGTCTTGCCGAGTAAACTTAGAATTAACCCCTTAGGTCTCTTTTCTCACTTTTAATCCTTTGTACATATACCTTAAGCAAATAAATAAAGCAAATAGTAAACAACTGAACAAAAGGTTCCTGTAGAGTACTACAGAAGTTTAGGGTGCTAATACCTTCCCTAAATTTAACCAACCCCCGAACCCTAGATCTTTCCCCGCATTGTGTTTA
>CAWUDS030006044.1:0-41566 GCA_963859935.3 Lathyrus sativus | reverse complement strand
ATATTCAATATTTTTCTTCACCATCCAAACGTTTTAGGTTTTTTTTTATCACTATGCAAAACACATAATAGACTATAGTAGATGTAAGAAATTAATTATATTTTATTTTTCTACTCCACATAATTTTAGGTTTTTCCAGTGTAAAAAACAAAGATAAAAGACTATAATCCATGACATTTTTTTTATAAAATAGGTAATAATGAAAATATATAGTCAAGCTTGAATTTATTTATATTTACCATTTTCACATTGTATTATGGTTTACTAGATGTAAATATATTCAATATGATTCTTCTCCATCACCAAATTCATTGTTTCTTCGCCAGTAAGCCACAGAGTTAAAACACTATAATTGAATGTAAAACAATTCTATATTTTTCTTCTTCTCCATCACCAAAATTTTGGTTTCTTAACCTCTGAGAAACTAAGTTAAGAGACTACTCATGAATGACCCGTAATTTATACACATGCATAACAATTGAAATTAAATAATCAAGCTCAATATTGTTTATATTCACCGAATTAAAATTGACTTATGGTATATTTTATCTAGAAATATTCAATATTTTTCTTCACCATCCCAAAGTTTTAGGTTTTTTTTATCACAATGCAAAACACATAATAGAATATAGTAGATGTAAAAAATTAATTATATTTTATTTTTCTACTCCACATAATTTTAGGTTTTTCCAGTGTAAAAAAACAAAGATAAATGGCTGTAATCCATGACATATTTTTTTATAAAATAGGTAATAATGAAAATATATATTCAAGCTTTAATTTATTTATATTTACCATTTTCACATTGTATTATGGTTTACTAGATGTAAATATATTCAATATGATTCTTCTCCATCACCAAATTTATTGTTTCTTCGCCAGTAAGCCACATAGTTAAAACACTATAATTGAATGTAAAACAATTCTATATTTTTCTTCTTCTCCATCACCAAAATTTTGGTTTCTTAACCTTTGAGAAAGTAAGTTAAGAGACTACTCATGAATGACCCATAATTTATACACATGCATAACAATTGAAATTAAATAATCAAGCTCAATATTGATTGTATTCACCGAATTAAAATTGGCTTATGGTCCATTTTATCTAGAAATATTCAATATTTTTCTTCACCATCCAAACGTTTTAGGTTTTTTTTATCATTATGCAAAACACATAATAGACTATAGTAGATGTAAGAAATTAATTATATTTTATTTTTCTACTCCACATAATTTTAGGTTTTTCGAGTGTAAAAAACAAAGATAAAAGACTATAATCCATGACATATTTTTTTATAAAATAGGTAATAATGAAAATATATATTCAAGCTTGAATTTATTTATATTTACCATTTTCACATGGAAGTATGCTTTACTAGATGTAAATATATTCAATATGATTCTTCTCCATCACCAAATTTATTGTTTTTTTGCCAGTAAGCCACAGAGATAAAAGACTATAAGTGAATGTAAAAAAATTCTATATTTTTCTTCTTCTCCATCACCAAAATTTTGGTTTCTTAACCTATGAGAAACTAAGTTAAGAGACTACTCATGAATGACCCATAATTTATACACATGCATAACAATTGAAATTAAATAATCAAGCTCAATATTGTTTGTATTCACCGAATTAAAATTGACTTATGGTCCTTTTTGTCTAGAAATATTCAATATTTTTCTTCACCATCCAAACGTTTTAGGTTTTTTTTATCACTATGCAAAACACATAATAGACTATAGTAGATGTAAGAAATTAATTATATTTTATTTTTCTACTCCACATAATTTTAGGTTTTTCCAGTGTAAAAAACAAAGATAAAAGACTATAATCCATGACATTTTTTTTATAAAATAGGTAATAATGAAAATATATAGTCAAGTTTGAATTTATTTATATTTACCATTTTCACATTGTATTATGGTTTACTAGATGTAAATATATTCAATATGATTCTTCTCCATCACAAAATTTATTGTTTCTTCGCCAGTAAGCCACAGAGTTAAAACACTATAATTGAATGTAAAACAATTCTATATTTTTCTTCTTCTCCATCACCAAAATTTTGGTTTCTTAACCTCTGAGAAACTAAGTTAAGAGACTACTCATGAATGACCCATAATTTATACACATGCATAACAATTGAAATTAAATAATCAAGCTCAATATTATTTATATTCACCGAATTAAAATTGACTTATGGTATATTTTATCTAGAAATATTCAATATTTTTCTTCACCATCCCAAAGTTTTAGGTTTTTTTTATCACAATGCAAAACACATAGTAGACTATAGTAGATGTAAAAAATTAATTATATTTTATTTTTCTACTCCACATAATTTTAGGTTTTTCCAGTGTAAAAAACAAAGATAAATGGCTATAATCCATGACATATTTTTTTATAAAACAGGTAATAATGAAAATATATATTCAAGCTTGAGTTTATTTATATTTACCATTTTCGCATTGTATTATGGTTTACTAGATGTAAATATATTCAATATGATTCTTCTCCATCACCAAATTTATTGTTTCTTCGCCAATAAGCCACAGAGTTAAAACACTATAATTGAATGTAAAAAAATTCTATATTTTTCTTCTTCTCCATCACCAAAATTTTGGTTTCTTAACCTCTGAGAAACTAAGTTAAGAGACTACTCATGAATGACCCATAATTTATACACATGCATAACAATTGAAATTAAATAATCAAGCTCAATATTGTTTGTATTCACCGAATTAAAATTGGCTTATGGTCCATTTTATCTAGAAATATTCAATATTTTTCTTCACCATCCCAAAGTTTTAGGTTTTTTTATCACAATGCAAAACACATAATAGACTATAGTAGATGTAAAAAATTAATTATATTTTATTTTTCTACTCCACATAATTTTAGGTTTTTCGAGTGTAAAAAACAAAGATAAATGGCTATAATCCATGACATATTTTTTTATAAAATAGGTAATAATGAAAATATATATTCAAGTTTGAATTTATTTATATTTACCATTTTCACATTGTATTATGGCTTACTAGATGTAAATATATTCAATATTATTCTTCTCCATCACCAAATTTATTGTTTCTTCGTTAGTAAGCCACAGAGTTAAAACACTATAATTGAATGTAAAACAATTCTATATTTTTCTTCTTCTCCATCACCAAAATTTTGGTTTCTTAACATATGAGAAACTAAGTTAAGAGACTACTCATGAATGACCCATAATTTATACACATGCATAACAATTGAAATTAAATAATCAAGCTCAATATTGTTTGTATTCACCGAATTAAAATTGGCTTATGGTCCATTTTATCTAGAAATATTCAATATTTTTCTTCACCATCCAAACGTTTTAGGTTTTTTTTATCATTATGCAAAACACATAATAGACTATAGTAGATGTAAGAAATTAATTATATTTTATTTTTCTACTCCACATAATTTTAGGTTTTTCCAGTGTAAAAAACAAAGATTAAAGACTATAATCCATGACATATTTTTTTATAAAATAGGTAATAATGAAAATAGATATTCAAGTTTGAATTTATTTATATTTACCATTTTCACATTGTATTATGGTTTACTAGATGTAAATATATTCAATATGATTCTTCTCCATCACCAAATTTATTGTTTCTTCGCCAGTAAGCCACAGAGTTAAAACACTATAATTGAATGTAAAACAATTCTATATTTTTCTTCTTCTCCATCACCAAAATTTTGGTTTCTTAACCTCTGAGAAACTAAGTTAAGAGACTACTCATGAATGACCCGTAATTTATACACATGCATAACAATTGAAATTAAATAATCAAGCTCAATATTGTTTATATTCACCGAATTAAAATTGACTTATGGTATATTTTATCTAGAAATATTCAATATTTTTCTTCACCATCCCAAAGTTTTAGGTTTTTTTTTATCACAATGCAAAACACATAATAGAATATAGTAGATGTAAAAAATTAATTATATTTTATTTTTCTACTCCACATAATTTTAGGTTTTTCCAGTGTAAAAAACAAAGATAAATGGCTGTAATCCATGACATATTTTTTTATAAAATAGGTAATAATGAAAATATATATCTAAGCTTGAATTTATTTATATTTACCATTTTCACATTGAAGTATGCTTTACTAGATGTAAATATATTCAATATGATTCTTCTCCATCACCAAATTTATTGTTTCTTCGCCAGTAAGCCACATAGTTAAAACACTATAATTGAATGTAAAACAATTCTATATTTTTCTTCTTCTCCATCACCAAAATTTTGGTTTCTTAACCTCTGAGAAACTAAGTTAAGAGACTACTCATGAATGACCCATAACTTATTCACATGCATAACAATTGAAATTAAATAATCAAGCTCAATATTGTTTGTATTCACCGAATTAAAATTGGCTTATGGTCCATTTTATCTAGAAATATTCAATATTTTTCTTCACCATCCAAACGTTTTAGGTTTTTTTTTATCACTATGCAAAACACATAATAGACTATAGTAGATGTAAGAAATTAATTATATTTTATTTTTCTACTCCACATAATTTTAGGTTTTTCCAGTGTAAAAAACAAAGATAAAAGACTATAATCCATGACATTTTTTTTCTAAAATAGGTAATAATGAAAATATATAGTCAAGCTTGAATTTATTTATATTTACCATTTTCACATTGTATTATGGTTTACTAGATGTAAATATATTCAATATGATTCTTCTCCATCACCAAATTCATTGTTTCTTCGCCAGTAAGCCACAGAGTTAAAACACTATAATTGAATGTAAAACAATTCTATATTTTTCTTCTTCTCCATCACCAAAATTTTGGTTTCTTAACCTCTGAGAAACTAAGTTAAGAGACTACTCATGAATGACCCATAATTTATACACATGCATAACAATTGAAATTAATTAATCAAGCTCAATATTGTTTATATTCACCGAATTAAAATTGACTTATGGTATATTTTATCTAGAAATATTCAATATTTTTCTTCACCATCCAAAGTTTTAGGTTTTTTTTATCACAATGCAAAACACATAATAGAATATAGTAGATGTAAAAAATTAATTATATTTTATTTTTCTACTCCACATAATTTTAGGTTTTTCCAGTGTAAAAAACAAAGATAAATGGCTGTAATCCATGACATATTTTTTTATAAAATAGGTAATAATGAAAATATATATTCAAGTTTTAATTTATTTATATTTACCATTTTCACATTGTATTATGGTTTACTAGATGTAAATATATTCAATATGATTCTTCTCCATCACCAAATTTATTGTTTCTTCGCCAGTAAGCCACAGAGTTAAAACACTATAATTGAATGTAAAACAATTCTATATTTTTCTTCTTCTCCATCACCAAAATTTTGGTTTCTTAACCTCTGAGAAACTAAGTTAAGAGACTACTCATGAATGACCCATAATTTATACACATGCATAACAATTGAAATTAAATAATCAAGCTCAATATTGTTTGTATTCACCGAATTAAAATTGGCTTATGGTCCATTTTATCTAGAAATATTCAATATTTTTCTTCACCATCCAAACGTTTTAGGTTTTTTTTTATCATTATGCAAAACACATAATAGACTATAGTAGATGTAAGAAATTAATTATATTTTATTTTTCTACTCCACATAATTTTAGGTTTTTCCAGTGTAAAAAACAAAGATAAAAGACTATAATCCATGACATATTTTTTTATAAAATAGGTAATAATGAAAATATATATTCAAGCTTGAATTTAATTATATTTACCATTTTCACATGGAAGTATGCTTTACTAGATGTAAATATATTCAATATGATTCTTCTCCATCACCAAATTTATTGTTTTTTTGCCAGTAAGCCACAGAGTTAAAAGACTATAAGTGAATGTAAAAAAATTCTATATTTTTCTTCTTCTCCATCACCAAAATTTTGGTTTCTTAACCTATGAGAAACTAAGTTAAGAGACTACTCATGAATGACCCATAATTTATACACATGCATAACAATTGAAATTAAATAATCAAGCTCAATATTGTTTGTATTCACCGAATTAAAATTGACTTATGGTCCTTTTTGTCTAGAAATATTCAATATTTTTCTTCACCATCCAAACGTTTTAGGTTTTTTTTTATCACTATGCAAAACACATAATAGACTATAGTAGATGTAAGAAATTAATTATATTTTATTTTTCTACTCCACATAATTTTAGGTTTTTCCAGTGTAAAAAACAAAGATAAAAGACTATAATCCATGACATTTTTTTTATAAAATAGGTAATAATGAAAATATATAGTCAAGCTTGAATTTATTTATATTTACCATTTTCACATTGTATTATGGTTTACTAGATGTAAATATATTCAATATGATTCTTCTCCATCACCAAATTCATTGTTTCTTCGCCAGTAAGCCACAGAGTTAAAACACTATAATTGAATGTAAAACAATTCTATATTTTTCTTCTTCTCCATCACCAAAATTTTGGTTTCTTAACCTCTGAGAAACTAAGTTAAGAGACTACTCATGAATGACCCGTAATTTATACACATGCATAACAATTGAAATTAAATAATCAAGCTCAATATTGTTTATATTCACCGAATTAAAATTGACTTATGGTATATTTTATCTAGAAATATTCAATATTTTTCTTCACCATCCCAAAGTTTTAGGTTTTTTTTATCACAATGCAAAACACATAATAGAATATAGTAGATGTAAAAAATTAATTATATTTTATTTTTCTACTCCACATAATTTTAGGTTTTCCAGTGTAAAAAACAAAGATAAATGGCTGTAATCCATGACATATTTTTTTATAAAATAGGTAATAATGAAAATATATATTCAAGCTTTAATTTATTTATATTTACCATTTTCACATTGTATTATGGTTTACTAGATGTAAATATATTCAATATGATTCTTCTCCATCACCAAATTTATTGTTTCTTCGCCAGCAAGCCACATAGTTAAAACACTATAATTGAATGTAAAACAATTCAATATTTTTCTTCTTCTCCATCACCAAAATTTTGGTTTCTTAACCTTTGAGAAAGTAAGTTAAGAGACTACTCATGAATGACCCATAATTTATACACATGCATAACAATTGAAATTAAATAATCAAGCTCAATATTGTTTGTATTCACCGAATTAAAATTGGCTTATGGTCCATTTTATCTAGAAATATTCAATATTTTTCTTCACCATCCAAACGTTTTAGGTTTTTTTTATCATTATGCAAAACACATAATAGACTATAGTAGATGTAAGAAATTAATTATATTTTATTTTTCTACTCCACATAATTTTAGGTTTTTCGAGTGTAAAAAACAAAGATAAAAGACTATAATCCATGACATATTTTTTTATAAAATAGGTAATAATGAAAATATATATTCAAGCTTGAATTTATTTATATTTACCATTTTCACATGGAAGTATGCTTTACTAGATGTAAATATATTCAATATGATTCTTCTCCATCACCAAATTTATTGTTTTTTTGCCAGTAAGCCACAGAGATAAAAGACTATAAGTGAATGTAAAAAAATTCTATATTTTTCTTCTTCTCCATCACCAAAATTTTGGTTTCTTAACCTATGAGAAACTAAGTTAAGAGACTACTCATGAATGACCCATAATTTATACACATGCATAACAATTGAAATTAAATAATCAAGCTCAATATTGTTTGTATTCACCGAATTAAAATTGACTTATGGTCCTTTTTGTCTAGAAATATTCAATATTTTTCTTCACCATCCAAACGTTTTAGGTTTTTTTTATCACTATGCAAAACACATAATAGACTATAGTAGATGTAAGAAATTAATTATATTTTATTTTTCTACTCCACATAATTTTAGGTTTTTCTAGTGTAAAAAACAAAGATAAAAGACTATAATCCATGACATTTTTTTTATAAAATAGGTAATAATGAAAATATATAGTCAAGTTTGAATTTATTTATATTTACCATTTTCACATTGTATTATGGTTTACTAGATGTAAATATATTCAATATGATTCTTCTCCATCACCAAATTTATTGTTTCTTCGCCAGTAAGCCACAGAGTTAAAACACTATAATTGAATGTAAAACAATTCTATATTTTTCTTCTTCTCCATCACCAAAATTTTGGTTTCTTAACCTCTGAGAAACTAAGTTAAGAGACTACTCATGAATGACCCATAATTTATACACATGCATAACAATTGAAATTAAATAATCAAGCTCAATATTATTTATATTCACCGAATTAAAATTGACTTATGGTATATTTTATCTAGAAATATTCAATATTTTTCTTCACCATCCCAAAGTTTTAGGTTTTTTTTATCACAATGCAAAACACATAGTAGACTATAGTAGATGTAAAAAATTAATTATATTTTATTTTGCTACTCCACATAATTTTAGGTTTTTCCAGTGTAAAAAACAAAGATAAATGGCTATAATCCATGACATATTTTTTTATAAAACAGGTTAATAATGAAAATATATATTCAAGCTTGAGTTTATTTATATTTACCATTTTCACATTGTATTATGGTTTACTAGATGTAAATATATTCAATATGATTCTTCTCCATCACCAAATTTATTGTTTCTTCGCCAATAAGCCACAGAGTTAAAACACTATAATTGAATGTAAAACAATTCTATATTTTTCTTCTTCTCCATCACCAAACTTTTGGTTTCTTAACCTCTGAGAAACTAAGTTAAGATACTACTCATGAATGACCCGTAATTTATACACATGCATAACAATTGAAATTAAATAATCAAGCTCAATATTGTTTGTATTCACCGAATTAAAATTGGCTTATGGTCCATTTTATCTAGAAATATTCAATATTTTTCTTCACCATTCAAACGTTTTAGGTTTTTTTATCATTATGCAAAACACATAATAGACTATAGTAGATGTAAGAAATTAATTATATTTTATTTTTCTACTCCACATAATTTTAGGTTTTTCCAGTGTAAAAAACAAAGATAAAAGACTATAATCCATGACATATTTTTTTATAAAATAGGTAATAATGAAAATATATATTCAAGCTTGAATTTATTTATATTTACCATTTTCACATTGAAGTATGCTTTACTAGATGTAAATATATTCAATATGATTCTTCTCCATCACCAAATTTATTGTTTTTTTCCCAGTAAGCCACAGAGTTAAAAGACTATAAGTGAATGTAAAAAAATTCTATATTTTTCTTCTTCTCCATCACCAAAATTTTGGTTTCTTAACCTCTGAGAAACTAAGTTAAGAGACTACTCATGAATGACCCATAATTTATACACATGCATAACAATTGAAATTAAATAATCAAGCTCAATATTGTTTGTATTCACCGAATTAAAATTGACTTATGGTCCATTTAATCTAGAAATATTCAATATTTTTCTTCACCATCCAAACGTTTTAGGTTTTTTTTTATCACTATGCAAAACACATAATAGACTATAGTAGATGTAAGAAATTAATTATAATTTATTTTTCTACTCCACATAATTTTAGGTTTTTCCAGTGTAAAAAACAAAGATAAAAGACTATAATCCATGACATTTTTTTTATAAAATAGGTAATAATGAAAATATATAGTCAAGCTTGAATTTATTTATATTTACCATTTTCACATTGTATTATGGTTTACTAGATGTAAATATATTCAACATGATTCTTCTCCATCACCAAATTTATTGTTTCTTCGCCAGTAAGCCACGGAGTTAAAATACTATAATTTAATGTAAAACAATTCTATATTTTTCTTCTTCTCCATCACCAAAATTTTGGTTTCTTAACCTATGAGAAACTAAGTTAAGAGACTACTCATGAATGACCCATAATTTATACACATGCATAACAATTGAAATTAAATAATCAAGCTCAATATTGTTTGTATTCACCGAATTAAAATTGGCTTATGGTCCATTTTATCTAGAAATATTCAATATTTTTCTTCACCATCCAAACGTTTTAGGTTTTTTTATCATTATGCAAAACACATAATAGACTATAGTAGATGTAAGAAATTAATTATATTTTATTTTTCTACTCCACATAATTTTAGGTTTTTCCAGTGTAAAAAACAAAGATAAAAGACTATAATCCATGACATATTTTTTTATAAAATAGGTAATAATGAAAATATATATTCAAGCTTGAATTTATTTATATTTACCATTTTCACATTGAAGTATGCTTTACTAGATGTAAATATATTCAATATGATTCTTCTCCATCACCAAATTTATTGTTTTTTTCCCAGTAAGCCACAGAGTTAAAAGACTATAAGTGAATGTAAAAAAATTCTATATTTTTCTTCTTCTCCATCACCAAAATTTTGGTTTCTTAACCTCTGAGAAACTAAGTTAAGAGACTACTCATGAATGACCCATAATTTATACACATGCATAACAATTGAAATTAAATAATCAAGCTCAATATTGTTTGTATTCACCGAATTAAAATTGACTTATGGTCCATTTTATCTAGAAATATTCAATATTTTTCTTCACCATCCAAACGTTTTAGGTTTTTTTTTATCACTATGCAAAACACATAATAGACTATAGTAGATGTAAGAAATTAATTATAATTTATTTTTCTACTCCACATAATTTTAGGTTTTTCCAGTGTAAAAAACAAAGATAAAAGACTATAATCCATGACATTTTTTTTATAAAATAGGTAATAATGAAAATATATAGTCAAGCTTGAATTTATTTATATTTACCATTTTCACATTGTATTATGGTTTACTAGATGTAAATATATTCAACATGATTCTTCTCCATCACCAAATTTATTGTTTCTTGGCCAGTAAGCCACGGAGTTAAAACAATATAATTTAATGTAAAACAATTCTATATTTTTCTTCTTCTCCATCACCAAAATTTTGGTTTCTTAACCTATGAGAAACTAAGTTAAGAGACTACTCATGAATGACCCATAATTTATACACATGCATAACAATTGAAATTAAATAATCAAGCTGAATATTGTTTGTATTCACCGAATTAAAATTGGCTTATGGTCCATTTTATCTAGAAATATTCAATATTTTTCTTCACCATCCAAACGTTTTAGGTTTTTTTATCATTATGCAAAACACATAATAGACTATAGTAAATGTAAGAAATTAATTATATTTTATTTTTCTACTCCACATAATTTTAGGTTTTTCCAGTGTAAAAAACAAAGATAAAAGACTATAATCCATGACATATTTTTTTATAAAATAGGTAATAATGAAAATATATATTCAAGCTTGAATTTATTTATATTTACCATTTTCACATTGAAGTATGCTTTACTAGATGTAAATATATTCAATATGATTCTTCTCCATCACCAAATTTATTGTTTTTTTCCCAGTAAGCCACAGAGTTAAAAGACTATAAGTGAATGTAAAAAAATTCTATATTTTTCTTCTTCTCCATCACCAAAATTTTGGTTTCTTAACCTCTGAGAAACTAAGTTAAGAGACTACTCATGAATGACCCATAATTTATACACATGCATAACAATTGAAATTAAATAATCAAGCTCAATATTGTTTGTATTCACCGAATTAAAATTGACTTATGGTCCATTTAATCTAGAAATATTCAATATTTTTCTTCACCATCCAAACGTTTTAGGTTTTTTTTTATCACTATGCAAAACACATAATAGACTATAGTAGATGTAAGAAATTAATTATAATTTATTTTTCTACTCCACATAATTTTAGGTTTTTCCAGTGTAAAAAACAAAGATAAAAGACTATAATCCATGACATTTTTTTTATAAAATAGGTAATAATGAAAATATATAGTCAAGCTTGAATTTATTTATATTTACCATTTTCACATTGTATTATGGTTTACTAGATGTAAATATATTCAACATGATTCTTCTCCATCACCAAATTTATTGTTTCTTCGCCAGTAAGCCACGGAGTTAAAATACTATAATTTAATGTAAAACAATTCTATATTTTTCTTCTTCTCCATCACCAAAATTTTGGTTTCTTAACCTATGAGAAACTAAGTTAAGAGACTACTCATGAATGACCCATAATTTATACACATGCATAACAATTGAAATTAAATAATCAAGCTCAATATTGTTTGTATTCACCGAATTAAAATTGGCTTATGGTCCATTTTATCTAGAAATATTCAATATTTTTCTTCACCATCCAAACGTTTTAGGTTTTTTTATCATTATGCAAAACACATAATAGACTATAGTAGATGTAAGAAATTAATTATATTTTATTTTTCTACTCCACATAATTTTAGGTTTTTCCAGTGTAAAAAACAAAGATAAAAGACTATAATCCATGACATATTTTTTTATAAAATAGGTAATAATGAAAATATATATTCAAGCTTGAATTTATTTATATTTACCATTTTCACATTGAAGTATGCTTTACTAGATGTAAATATATTCAATATGATTCTTCTCCATCACCAAATTTATTGTTTTTTTCCCAGTAAGCCACAGAGTTAAAAGACTATAAGTGAATGTAAAAAAATTCTATATTTTTCTTCTTCTCCATCACCAAAATTTTGGTTTCTTAACCTCTGAGAAACTAAGTTAAGAGACTACTCATGAATGACCCATAATTTATACACATGCATAACAATTGAAATTAAATAATCAAGCTCAATATTGTTTGTATTCACCGAATTAAAATTGACTTATGGTCCATTTTATCTAGAAATATTCAATATTTTTCTTCACCATCCAAACGTTTTAGGTTTTTTTTATCACTATGCAAAACACATAATAGACTATAGTAGATGTAAGAAATTAATTATAATTTATTTTTCTACTCCACATAATTTTAGGTTTTTCCAGTGTAAAAAACAAAGATAAAAGACTATAATCCATGACATTTTTTTTATAAAATAGGTAATAATGAAAATATATAGTCAAGCTTGAATTTATTTATATTTACCATTTTCACATTGTATTATGGTTTACTAGATGTAAATATATTCAACATGATTCTTCTCCATCACCAAATTTATTGTTTCTTGGCCAGTAAGCCACGGAGTTAAAACAATATAATTTAATGTAAAACAATTCTATATTTTTCTTCTTCTCCATCACCAAAATTTTGGTTTCTTAACCTATGAGAAACTAAGTTAAGAGACTACTCATGAATGACCCATAATTTATACACATGCATAACAATTGAAATTAAATAATCAAGCTGAATATTGTTTGTATTCACCGAATTAAAATTGGCTTATGGTCCATTTTATCTAGAAATATTCAATATTTTTCTTCACCATCCAAACGTTTTAGGTTTTTTTATCATTATGCAAAACACATAATAGACTATAGTAAATGTAAGAAATTAATTATATTTTATTTTTCTACTCCACATAATTTTAGGTTTTTCCAGTGTAAAAAACAAAGATAAAAGACTATAATCCATGACATATTTTTTTATAAAATAGGTAATAATGAAAATATATATTCAAGCTTGAATTTATTTATATTTACCATTTTCACATTGAAGTATGCTTTACTAGATGTAAATATATTCAATATGATTCTTCTCCATCACCAAATTTATTGTTTTTTTGCCAGTAAGCCACAGAGTTAAAAGACTATAAGTGAATGTAAAAAAATTCTATATTTTTCTTCTTCTCCATCACCAAAATTTTGGTTTCTTAACCTCTGAGAAACTAATTTAAGAGACTACTCATGAATGACCCATAATTTATACACATGCATAACAATTGAAATTAAATAATCAAGCTCAATATTGTTTGTATTCACCGAATTAAAATTGACTTATGGTCCATTTTATCTAGAAATATTCAATATTTTTCTTCACCATCCAAACGTTTTAGGTGTTTTTTTATCACTATGCAAAACACATAATAGACTATAGTAGATGTAAGAAATTAATTATATTTTATTTTTCTACTCCACATAATTTTAGGTTTCTCCAGTGTAAAAAACAAAGATAAAAGACTATAATCCATGACATTTTTTTATAAAATAGGTAATAATGAAAATATATAGTCAAGCTTGAATTTATTTATATTTACCATTTTCACATTGTATTATGGTTTACTAGATGTAAATATATTCAACATGATTCTTCTCCATCACCAAATTTATTGTTTCTTCGCCAGTAAGCCACGGAGTTAAAACAATATAATTTAATGTAAAACAATTCTATATTTTTCTTCTTCTCCATCACCAAAATTTTGGTTTCTTAACATATGAGAAACTAAGTTAAGAGACTACTCATGAATGACCCATAATTTATACACATGCATAACAATTGAAATTAAATAATCAAGCTGAATATTGTTTGTATTCACCGAATTAAAATTGGCTTATGGTCCATTTTATCTAGAAATATTCAATATTTTTCTTCACCATCCAAACGTTTTAGGTTTTTTTATCATTATGCAAAACACATAATAGACTATAGTAAATGTAAGAAATTAATTATATTTTATTTTTCTACTCCACATAATTTTAGGTTTTTCCAGTGTAAAAAACAAAGATAAAAGACTATAATCCATGACATATTTTTTTATAAAATAGGTAATAATGAAAATATATATTCAAGCTTGAATTTATTTATATTTACCATTTTCACATTGAAGTATGCTTTACTAGATGTAAATATATTCAATATGATTCTTCTCCATCACCAAATTTATTGTTTTTTTGCCAGTAAGCCACAGAGTTAAAAGACTATAAGTGAATGTAAAAAAATTCTATATTTTTCTTCTTCTCCATCACCAAAATTTTGGTTTCTTAACCTCTGAGAAACTAATTTAAGAGACTACTCATGAATGACCCATAATTTATACACATGCATAACAATTGAAATTAAATAATCAAGCTCAATATTGTTTGTATTCACCGAATTAAAATTGACTTATGGTCCATTTTATCTAGAAATATTCAATATTTTTCTTCACCATCCAAACGTTTTAGGTGTTTTTTTATCACTATGCAAAACACATAATAGACTATAGTAGATGTAAGAAATTAATTATATTTTATTTTTCTACTCCACATAATTTTAGGTTTCTCCAGTGTAAAAAACAAAGATAAAAGACTATAATCCATGACATTTTTTTATAAAATAGGTAATAATGAAAATATATAGTCAAGCTTGAATTTATTTATATTTACCATTTTCACATTGTATTATGGTTTACTAGATGTAAATATATTCAACATGATTCTTCTCCATCACCAAATTTATTGTTTCTTCGCCAGTAAGCCACGGAGTTAAAACACTATAATTTAATGTAAAACAATTCTATATTTTTCTTCTTCTCCATCACCAAAATTTGGTTTCTTAACCTATGAGAAACTAAGTTAAGAGACTACTCATGAATGACCCATAATTTATACACATGCATAACAATTGAAATTAAATAATCAAGCTCAATATTGTTTGTATTCACCGAATTAAAATTGGCTTATGGTCCATTTTATCTAGAAATATTCAATATTTTTCTTCACCATCCAAACGTTTTAGGTTTTTTTATCATTATGCAAAACACATAATAGACTATAGTAGATGTAAGAAATTAATTATATTTCATTTTTCTACTCCACATAATTTTAGGTTTTTCCAGTGTAAAAAACAAAGATAAAAGACTATAATCCATGATATATTTTTTTATAAAATAGGTAATAATGAAAATATATATTCAAGCTTGAATTTATTTATATTTACCATTTTCACATTGAAGTATGCTTTACTAGATGTAAATATATTCAATATGATTCTTCTCCATCACCAAATTTATTGTTTTTTTGCCAGTAAGCCACAGAGTTAAAAGACTATAAGTGAATGTAAAAAAAATCTATATTTTTGTTCTTCTCCATCACCAAAATTTTGGTTTCTTAACCTCTGAGAAACTAAGTTAAGAGACTACTCATGAATGACCCATAATTTATACACATGCATAACAATTGAAATTAAATAATCAAGCTCAATATTGTTTGTATTCACCGAATTAAAATTGACTTATGGTCCATTTTATCTAGAAATATTCAATATTTTTCTTCACCATCCAAACGTTTTAGGTTTTTTTTATCACTATGCAAAACACATAATAGACTATAGTAGATGTAAGAAATTAATTATATTTTATTTTTCTACTCCACATAATTTTAGGTTTTTCCAGTGTAAAAAACAAAGATAAAAGAGTATAATCCATGACATTTTTTTTATAAAATAGGTAATAATGAAAATATATAGTCAAGCTTGAATTTATTTATATTTACCATTTTCACATTGTATTATGGTTTACTAGATGTAAATATATTCAATATGATTCTTCTCCATCACCAAATTTATTGTTTCTTCGCCAGTAAGCCACAGAGTTAAATCACTATAATTGAATGTAAAACAATTCTATATTTTTCTTCTTCTCCATCACCAAAATTTTGGTTTCTTAACCTATGAGAAACTAAGTTAAGAGACTACTCATGAATGACCCATAATTTTTACACATGCATAACAATTGAAATTAAATAATCAGGCTCAATATTGTTTATATTCACCGAATTAAAATTGACTTATGGTATATTTTATCTAGAAATATTCAATATTTTTCTTCACCATCCCAAAGTTTTAGGTTTTTTTTATCACAATGCAAAACACATAATAGAATATAGTAGATGTAAAAAATTAATTATATTTTATTTTTCTACTCCACATAATTTTAGGTTTTTCCAGTGTAAAAAACAAAGATAAATGGCTGTAATCCATGACATATTTTTTTATAAAATAGGTAATAATGAAAATATATATTCAAGCTTGAATTTATTTATATTTACCATTTTCACATTGAAGTATGCTTTACTAGATGTAAATATATTCAATATGATTCTTCTCCATCACCAAATTTATTGTTTTTTCCCAGTAAGCCACAGAGTTAAAAGACTATAAGTGAATGTAAAAAAATTCTATATTTTTCTTCTTCTCCATCACCAAAATTTTGGTTTCTTAACCTCTGAGAAACTAAGTTAAGAGACTACTCATGAATGACCCATAATTTATACACATGCATAACAATTGAAATTAAATAATCAAGCTCAATATTGTTTGTATTCACCGAATTAAAATTGACTTATGGTCCATTTTATCTAGAAATATTCAATATTTTTCTTCACCATCCAAACGTTTTAGGTTTTTTTTTATCACTATGCAAAACACATAATAGACTATAGTAGATGTAAGAAATTAATTATAATTTATTTTTCTACTCCACATAATTTTAGGTTTTTCCAGTGTAAAAAACAAAGATAAAAGACTATAATCCATGACATTTTTTTTATAAAATAGGTAATAATGAAAATATATAGTCAAGCTTGAATTTATTTATATTTACCATTTTCACATTGTATTATGGTTTACTAGATGTAAATATATTCAACATGATTCTTCTCCATCACGAAATTTATTGTTTCTTCGCCAGTAAGCCACAGAGTTAAAACACTATAATTTAATGTAAAACAATTCTATATTTTTCTTCTTCTCCATCACCAAAATTTTGGTTTCTTAACCTCTGAGAAACTAAGTTAAGAGACTACTCATGAATGACCCATAAATTATACACATCCATAACAATTGAAATTAAATAATCAAGCTCAATATTGTTTATATTCACCGAATTAAAATTGACTTATGGTATATTTTATCTAGACATATTCAATATTTTTCTTCACCATCCCAAAGTTTTAGGTTTTTTTTATCACAATGCAAAACACATAATAGACTATAGTAGATGTAAAAAATTAATTATATTTTATTTTTCTACTCCACATAATTTTAGGTTTTTCCAATTTAAAAAACAAAGATAAATGGCTATAATCCATGACATATTTTTTTATAAAACAGGTAATAATGAAAATATATATTCAAGCTTGAGTTTATTTATATTTACCATTTTCACATTGTATTATGGTTTACTAGATGTAAATATATTCAATATGATTCTTTTCCATCACCAAATTTATTGTTTCTTCGCCAGTAAGCCACAGAGTTAAAACACTATAATTGAATGTAAAACAATTCTATATTTTTCTTCTTCTCCATCACCAAAATTTTGGTTTCTTAACCTCTGAGAAACTAAGTTAAGAGACTACTCATGAATCACCCATAATTTATACACATGCATAACAATTGAAATTAAATAATCAAGCTCAATATTGTTTGTATTCACCGAATTAAAATTGGCTTATGGTCCATTTTATCTAGAAATATTCAATATTTTTCTTCACCATCCAAACGTTTTAGGTTTTTTTTATCATTATGCAAAACACATAATAGACTATATTAGATGTAAGAAATTAATTATATTTTATTTTTCTACTCCACATAATTTTAGGTTTTTCCAGTGTAAAAAACAAAGATAAAAGACTATAATCCATGACATATTTTTTTATAAAATAGGTAATAATGAAAATATATATTCAAGCTTGAATTTATTTATATTTACCATTTTCACATTGAAGTATGCTTTACTAGATGTAAATATATTCAATATGATTCTTCTCCATCACCAAATTTATTGTTTTTTTGCCAGTAAGCCACAGAGTTAAAAGACTATAAGTGAATGTAAAAAAATTCTATATTTTTCTTCTTCTCCATCACCAAAATTTTGGTTTCTTAACCTCTGAGAAACTAAGTTAAGAGACTACTCATGAATGGCCCATAATTTATACACATGCATAACAATTGAAATTAAATAATCAAGCTCAATATTGTTTGTATTCACCGAATTAAAATTGACTTATGGTCCATTTTATCTAGAAATATTCAATATTTTTCTTCACCATCCAAACGTTTTAGGTTTTTTTTTATCACTATGCAAAACACATAATAGACTATAGTAGATGTACGAAATTAATTATATTTTATTTTTCTACTCCACATAATTTTAGGTTTTTCCAGTGTAAAAAACAAAGATAAAAGACTATAATCCATGACATTTTTTTTATAAAATAGGTAATAATGAAAATATATAGTCAAGCTTGAATTTATTTATATTTACCATTTTCACATTGTATTATGGTTTACTAGATGTAAATATATTCAACATGATTCTTCTCCATCACCAAATTTATTGTTTCTTCGCCAGTAAGCCACAGAGTTAAAACACTATAATTTAATGTAAAACAATTCTATATTTTTCTTCTTCTCCATCACCAAAATTTTGGTTTCTTAACCTCTGAGAAACTAAGTTAAGAGACTACTCATGAATGACCCATAAATTATACACATGCATAACAATTGAAATTAAATAATCAAGCTCAATATTGTTTATATTCACCGAATTAAAATTGACTTATGGTATATTTTATCTAGAAATATTCAATATTTTTCTTCACCATCCCAAAGTTTTAGGTTTTTTTTATCACAATGCAAAACACATAATAGACTATAGTAGATGTAAAAAATTAATTATATTTTATTTTTCTACTCCACATAATTTTAGGTTTTTCCAGTGTAAAAAACAAAGATAAATGGCTATAATCCATGACATATTTTTTTATAAAACAGGTAATAATGAAAATATATATTCAAGCTTGAGTTTATTTATATTTACCATTTTCACATTGTATTATGGTTTACTAGATGTAAATATATTCAATATGATTCTTCTCCATCACCAAATTTATTGTTTCTTCGCCAGTAAGCCACAGAGTTAAAACACTATAATTGAATGTAAAACAATTCTATATTTTTCTTCTTCTCCATCACCAAAATTTTGGTTTCTTAACCTCTGAGAAACTAAGTTAAGAGACTACTCATGAATGACCCATAAATTATACACATGCATAACAATTGAAATTAAATAATCAAGCTCAATATTGTTTATATTCACCGAATTAAAATTGACTTATGGTATATTTTATCTAGAAATATTCAATATTTTTCTTCACCATCCCAAAGTTTTAGGTTTTTTTTATCACAATGCAAAACACATAATAGACTATAGTAGATGTAAAAAATTAATTATATTTTATTTTTCTACTCCACATAATTTTAGGTTTTTCCAGTGTAAAAAACAAAGATAAATGGCTATAATCCATGACATATTTTTTTATAAAACAGGTAATAATGAAAATATATATTCAAGCTTGAGTTTATTTATATTTACCATTTTCACATTGTATTATGGTTTACTAGATGTAAATATATTCAATATGATTCTTTTCCATCACCAAATTTATTGTTTCTTCGCCAGTAAGCCACAGAGTTAAAACACTATAATTGAATGTAAAACAATTCTATATTTTTCTTCTTCTCCATCACCAAAATTTTGGTTTCTTAACCTCTGAGAAACTAAGTTAAGAGACTACTCATGAATGACCCATAATTTATACACATGCATAACAATTGAAATTAAATAATCAAGCTCAATATTGTTTGTATTCACCGAATTAAAAATGACTTATGGTCCATTTTATCTAGAAATATTCAATATTTTTCTTCACCATCCAAACGTTTTAGGTTTTTTTTTATCACTATGCAAAACACATAATAGAATATAGTAGATGTAAGAAATTAATTATATTTTATTTTTCTACTCCACATAATTTTAAGTTTTTCCAGTGTAAAAAACAAAGATAAAAGACTATAATCCATGACATTTTTTTTATAAAATAGGTAATAATGAAAATATATAGTCAAGCTTGAATTTATTTATATTTACCATTTTCACATTGTATTATGGTTTACTAGATGTAAATATATTCAACATGATTCTTCTCCATCACCAAATTTATTGTTTCTTCGCCAGTAAGCCACAGAGTTAAAACACTATAATTTAATGTAAAACCATTCTATATTTTTCTTCTTCTCCATCACCAAAATTTTGGTTTCTTAACCTCTGAGAAACTAAGTTAAGAGACTACTCATGAATGACCCATAAATTATACACATGCATAACAATTGAAATTAAATAATCAAGCTCAATATTGTTTATATTCACCGAATTAAAATTGACTTATGGTATATTTTATCTAGACATATTCAATATTTTTCTTTACCATCCCAAAGTTTTAGGTTTTTTTTATCACAATGCAAAACACATAATAGACTATAGTAGATGTAAAAAATTATTTATATTTTATTTTTCTACTCCACATAATTTTAGGTTTTTCCAGTGCAAAAAACAAAGATAAATGGCTATAATCCATGACATATTTTTTTATAAAACAGGTAATAATGAAAATATATATTCAAGCTTGAGTTTATTTATATTTACCATTTTCACATTGTATTATGGTTTACTAGATGTAAATATATTCAATATGATTCTTTTCCTTCACCAAATTTATTGTTTCTTCGCCAGTAAGCCACAGAGTTAAAACACTATAATTGAATGTAAAACAATTCTATATTTTTCTTCTTCTCCATCACCAAAATTTTGGTTTCTTATCCTATGAGAAACTAAGTTAAGAGACTACTCATGAATGACCCATAATTTATACACATGCATAACAATTGAAATTAAATAATCAAGCTCAATATTGTTTGTATTCACCGAATTAAAATTGGCTTATGCTCCATTTTATCTAGAAATATTCAATATTTTTCTTCACCATCCAAACGTTTTAGGTTTTTTTTATCATTATGCAAAACACATAATAGACTATAGTAGATGTAAGAAATCAATTATATTTTATTTTTCTACTCCACATAATTTTAGGTTTTTCCAGTGTAAAAAACAAAGATAAAAGACTATAATCCATGACATATTTTTTTATAAAATAGGTAATAATGAAAATATATATTCAAGCTTGAATTTATTTATATTTACCATTTTCACATTGAAGTATGCTTTACTAGATGTAAATATATTCAATATGATTCTTCTCCATCACCAAATTTATTGTTTTTTTGCCAGTAAGCCACAGAGTTAAAAGACTATAAGTGAATGTAAAAAAATTCTATATTTTTCTTCTTCTCCATCACCAAAATTTTGGTTTCTTAACCTCTGAGAAACTAAGTTAAGAGACTACTCATGAATGACCCATAATTTATACACATGCATAACAATTGAAATTAAATAATCAAGCTCAATATTGTTTGTATTCACCGAATTAAAATTGGCTTATGGTCCATTTTATCTAGAAATATTCAATATTTTTCTTCACCATCCAAACGTTTTAGGTTTTTTTTTATCACTATGCAAAACACATAATAGACTATAGTAGATGTAAGAAATTAATTATATTTTATTTTCTACTCCACATAATTTTAGGTTTTTCCAGTGTAAAAAACAAAGATAAAAGACTATAATCCATGACATTTTTTTTATAAAATAGGTAATAATGAAAATATATAGTCAAGCTTGAATTTATTTATATTTACCATTTTCACATTGTATTCTGGTTTACTAGATGTAAATATATTCAATATGATTCTTCTCCATCACCAAATTTATTGTTTCTTCGCCAGTAAGCCACTGAGTTAAAACACTATAATTGAATGTAAAACAATTCTATATTTTTCTTCTTCTCCATCACCAAAATTTTGGTTTCTTAACCTCTGAGAAACTAAGTTAAGAGACTACTCATGAATGACCCATAATTTATACACATGCATAACAATTGAAATTAAATAATCAAGCTCAATATTGTTTGTATTCACCGAATTAAAATTGGCTTATGGTCCATTTTATCTAGAAATATTCAATATTTTTCTTCACCATCCAAACGTTTTAGGTTTTTTTTATCACTATGCAAAACACATAATAGACTATAGTAGATGTAAGAAATTAATTATATTTTATTTTCTACTACACATAATTTTAGGTTTTTCGAGTGTAAAAAACAAAGATAAAAGACTATAATCCATGACATTTTTTTTATCAAATAGGTAATAATGAAAATATATATTCAAGCTTGAATTTATTTATATTTACCATTTTCACATGGAAGTATGCTTTACTAGATGTAAATATATTCAATATGATTCTTCTCCATCACCAAATTTATTGTTTCTTCGCCAGTAAGCCCCAGAGTTAAAACATTATAATTGAATGTAAAACAATTCTATATTTTTCTTCTTCTCCATCACCAAAATTTTGGTTTCTTAACCTCTGAGAAACTAAGTTAAGAGACTACTCATGAATGACCCATAAATTATACACATGCATAACAATTGAAATTAAATAATCAAGCTCAATATTGTTTATATTCACCGAATTAAAATTGACTTATGGTATATTTTATCTAGAAATATTCAATATTTTTCTTCACCATCCCAAAGTTTTAGGTTTTTTTTATCACAATGCAAAACACATAATAGACTATAGTAGATGTAAAAAATTAATTATATTTTATTTTTCTACTCCACATAATTTTAGGTTTTTCCAGTGTAAAAAACAAAGATAAATGGCTATAATCCATGACATATTTTTTTATAAAACAGGTAATAATGAAAATATATATTCAAGCTTGAGTTTATTTATATTTACCATTTTCACATTGTATTATGGTTTACTAGATGTAAATATATTCAATATGATTCTTTTCCATCACCAAATTTATTGTTTCTTCGCCAGTAAGCCACAGAGTTAAAACACTATAATTGAATGTAAAACAATTCTATATTTTTCTTCTTCTCCATCACCAAAATTTTGGTTTCTTAACCTCTGAGAAACTAAGTTAAGAGACTACTCATGAATGACCCATAATTTATACACATGCATAACAATTGAAATTAAATAATCAAGCTCAATATTGTTTGTATTCACCGAATTAAAATTGGCTTATGGTCCATTTTATCTAGAAATATTCAATATTTTTCTTCACCATCCAAACGTTTTAGGTTTTTTTTATCACTATGCAAAACACATAATAGACTATAGTAGATGTAAGAAATTAATTATATTTTATTTTCTACTACACATAATTTTAGGTTTTTCGAGTGTAAAAAACAAAGATAAAAGACTATAATCCATGACATTTTTTTTATCAAATAGGTAATAATGAAAATATATATTCAAGCTTGAATTTATTTATATTTACCATTTTCACATGGAAGTATGCTTTACTAGATGTAAATATATTCAATATGATTCTTCTCCATCACCAAATTTATTGTTTCTTCGCCAGTAAGCCCCAGAGTTAAAACATTATAATTGAATGTAAAACAATTCTATATTTTTCTTCTTCTCCATCACCAAAATTTTGGTTTCTTAACCCTCTGAGAAACTAAGTTAAGAGACTACTCATGAATGACCCATAAATTATACACATGCATAACAATTGAAATTAAATAATCAAGCTCAATATTGTTTATATTCACCGAATTAAAATTGACTTATGGTATATTTTATCTAGAAATATTCAATATTTTTCTTCACCATCCCAAAGTTTTAGGTTTTTTTTATCACAATGCAAAACACATAATAGACTATAGTAGATGTAAAAAATTAATTATATTTTATTTTTCTACTCCACATAATTTTAGGTTTTTCCAGTGTAAAAAACAAAGATAAATGGCTATAATCCATGACATATTTTTTTATAAAACAGGTAATAATGAAAATATATATTCAAGCTTGAGTTTATTTATATTTACCATTTTCACATTGTATTATGGTTTACTAGATGTAAATATATTCAATATGATTCTTTTCCATCACCAAATTTATTGTTTCTTCGCCAGTAAGCCACAGAGTTAAAACACTATAATTGAATGTAAAACAATTCTATATTTTCTTCTTCTCCATCACCAAAATTTTGGTTCTTAACCTCTGAGAAACTAAGTTAAGAGACTACTCATGAATGACCCATAATTTATACACATGCATAACAATTGAAATTAAATAATCAAGCTCAATATTGTTTGTATTCACCGAATTAAAATTGGCTTATGGTCCATTTTATCTAGAAATATTCAATATTTTTCTTTCACCATCCAAACGTTTTAGGTTTTTTTTTATCACTATGCAAAACACATAATAGAATATAGTAGATGTAAGAAATTAATTATATTTTATTTTTCTACTCCACATAATTTTAGGTTTTTCCAGTGTAAAAAACAAAGATAAAAGACTATAATCTCATGACATATTTTTTATAAAATAGGTAATAATGAAAATATATATTCAAGCTTGAATTTATTTATATTTACCATTTTCACATTGTATTATGGTTTACTAGATGTAAATATATTCAACATGATTCTTCTCCATCACCAAATTTATTGTTTCTACGCCAGTAAGCCACAGAGTTAAAAACACTATAATTTAATGTAAAACCATTCTATATTTTTCTTCTTCTCCATCACCAAAATTTTGGTTTCTTAACCTCTGAGAAACTAAGTTAAGAGACTACTCATGAATGACCCATAAATTATACACATGCATAACAATTGAAATTAAATAATCAAGCTCAATATTGTTTATATTCACCCGAATTAAAATTGACTTATGGTATATTTTATCTAGACATATTCAATATTTTTCTTTACCATCCCAAAGTTGTAGGTTTTTTTTATCACAATGCAAAACACATAATAGACTATAGTAGATGTAAAAAATTAATTATATTTTATTTTTCTACTCCACATAATTTTAGGTTTTTCCAGTGTAAAAAACAAAGATAAATGGCTATAATCCATGACATATTTTTTTTATAAAACAGGTAATAATGAAAATATATATTCAAGCTTGAGTTTATTTATGTTTACCATTTTCACATTGTATTATGGTTTACTAGATGTAAATATATTCAATATGATTCTTCTCCATCACCAAATTTATTGTTTCTTCGCCAGTAAGCCACAGAGTTAAAACACTATAATTGAATGTAAAACAATTCTATATTTTTCTTCTTCTCCATCACCAAAATTTTGGTTTCTTAACCTCTGAGAAACTAAGTTAAGAGACTACTCATGAATGACCCATAATTTATACACATGCATAACAATTGAAATTAAATAATCAAGCTCAATATTGTTTGTATTCACCGAATTAAAATTGACTTATTGGTCCATTTTATCTAGAAATATTCAATATTTTTCTTCACCATCCAAACGTTTTAGGTTTTTTTATCACTATGCTAAAACACATAATAGACTATAGTAGATGTAAGAAATTAATTATATTTTATTTTTCTACTCCACATAATTTTAGGTTTTTCCAGTGTAAAAAACAAAGATAAAAGACTATAATCCATGACATTTTTTTTTATAAAATAGGTAATAATGAAAATATATAGTCAAGCTTGAATTTTATTTATATTTACCATTTTCACATTGTATTATGGTTTACTAGATGTAAATATATTCAACATGATTCTTCTCCATCACCAAATTTATTGTTTCTTCGCAGTAAGCCACAGAGTTAAAACACTATAATTGAATGTAAAACAATTCTATATTTTTCTTCTTCTCCATCACCAAATTTTAGTTTCTTAACCTCTGAGAAACTAAGTTAAGAGACTACTCATGAATGACCCATAATTTATCACATGCATAACAATTGAATTAAATAATCAAGCTCAATATTGTTTGTATTCACCGAATTAAAATTGGCTTATGGTCCATTTTATCTAGAAATATTCAATATTTTTCTTCACATCCCAAAGTTTTAGGTTTTTTTTTATCACAATGCAAAACACATAATATACTATAGTAGAATGTAAAAAATTAATTATATTTTATTTTTCTACTCCACATAATTTTAGGTTTTTCCAGTGTAAAAAACAAAGATAAATGGCTATAATCCATGACATATTTTTTTATAAACAAGGTAATAATGAAAATATATATTCAAGCTTGAGTTTATTTATATTTACCATTTTCACATTGTATTATGGTTTACTAGATGTAAATATATTCAATATGATTATTTTCCATCACCAAATTTATTGTTTCTTCGCCAGTAAGCCACAGAGTTAAAACACTATAATTGAATGTAAAACAATTCTATATTTTTCTTCTTCTCCATCACCAAAATTTTGGTTTCTACCTCTGAGAAAACTAAGTTAAGAGACTACTCATGAATGACCCATAATTTATACACATGCATAACAATTGAAATTAAATAATCAAGCTCAATATTGTTTGTATTCACCGAATTAAAATTGACTTATGGTCCATTTTATCTTAGAAATATTCAATATTTTCTTCACCATCCAAACGTTTTAGGTTTTTTTTTATCACTATGCAAAACACATAATAGACTATAGTAGATGTAAGAAATTAATTATATTTTATTTTTCTACTCCGCATAATTTTAGGTTTTTCCAGTGTAAAAAACAAAGATAAAAGACTATAATCCATGACATTTTTTTTATAAAATAGGTAATAATGAAAATATATAGTCAAGCTTGAATTTATTTATATTTACCATTTTCACATTGTATTATGGTTTACTAGATGTAAATATATTCAACATGATTCTTCTCCATCACCAAATTTATTGTTTCTTCGCCAGTAAGCCACAGAGTTAAAACACTATAATTTAATGTAAAACAATTCTATATTTTTCTACTTCTCCATCACCAAAATTTTGGTTTCTTAACCTCTGAGAAACTAAGTTAAGAGACTACTCATGAATGACCCATAAATTATACACATGCATAACAATTGAAATTAAATAATCAAGCTCAATATTGTTTATATTCACCGAATTAAAATTGACTTATGGTATATTTATCTAGACATATTCAATATTTTTCTTCACCATCCCAAAGTTTTAGGTTTTTTTTATCACAATGCAAAACACATAATAGACTATAGTAGATGTAAAAAATTAATTATATTTATTTTTCTACTCCACATAATTTTAGGTTTTTCCAGTGTAAAAAACAAAGATAAATGGCTATAATCCATGACATATTTTTTTATAAAATAGGTAATAATGAAAATATATATTCAAGCTTGAGTTTATTTATATTTACCATTTTCACATTGTATTATGGTTTACTAGATGTAAATATATTCAATATGATTCTTTTCCATCACCAAATTTATTGTTTCTTCGCCAGTAAGCCACAGAGTTAAAACACTATAATTGAATGTAAAACAATTCTATATTTTTCTTCTTCTCCATAGCCAAAATTTTGGTTTCTTAACCTCTGAGAAACTAAGTTAAGAGACTACTCATGAATGACCCATAATTTATACACATGCATAACAATTGAAATTAAATAATCAAGCTCAATATTGTTTGTATTCACCGAATTAAAATTGGCTTATGGTCCATTTTATCTAGAAATATTCAATATTTTTCTTCACCATCCAAACGTTTTAGGTTTTTTTTATCACTATGCAAAACACATAATAGACTATAGTAGATGTAAGAAATTAATTATATTTTATTTTCTACTACACATAATTTTAGGTTTTTCCAGTGTAAAAAACAAAGATAAAAGACTATAATCCATGACATTTTTTTTATAAAATAGGTAATAATGAAAATATATATTCAAGCTTGAATTTATTTATATTTACCATTTTCACATGGAAGTATGCTTTACTAGATGTAAATATATTCAATATGATTCTTCTCCATCACCAAATTTATTGTTTCTTCGCCAGTAAGCCCCAGAGTTAAAACACTATAATTGAATGTAAAACAATTCTATATTTTTCTTCTTCTCCATCACCAAAATTTTGGTTTCTTAACCTCTGAGAAACTAAGTTAAGAGACTACTCATGAATGACCCATAATTTATACACATGCATAACAATTGAAATTAAATAATCAAGCTCAATATTGTTTATATTCACCGAATTAAAATTGACTTATGGTATATTTTATCTAGAAATATTCAATATTTTTCTTCACCATCCCAAGTTTTAGGTTTTTTTTTATCACAATGCAAAACACATAATAGACTATAGTAGATGTAAAAAATTAATTATATTTTATTTTTCTACTCCACATAATTTTAGGTTTTTCCAGTGTAAAAAACAAAGATAAATGGCTATAATCCATGACATATTTTTTTATAAAATAGGTAATAATGAAAATATATATTCAAGCTTGAATTTATTTATATTTACCATTTTCACATTGTATTATGGTTTACTAGATGTAAATATATTCAATATGATTCTTCTCCATCACCAAATTTATTGTTTCTTCGCCAATAAGCCACAGAGTTAAAACACTATAATTGAATGTAAAACAAATCTATATTTTTCTTCTTCTGCATCACCAAAATTTTGGTTTCTTAACCTCTGAGAAACTAAGTTAAGAGACTACTCATGAATGACCCATAATTATACACATGCATAACAATTGAAATTAAATAATCAAGCTCAATATTGTTTGTATTCACCGAATTAAAATTGGCTTATGGTCCATTTTATCTAGAAATATTCAATATTTTTCTTCACCATCCAAACGTTTTAGGTTTTTTTTATCATTATGCAAAACACATAATAGACTATAGTAGATGTAAGAAATTAATTATATTTTATTTTTCTACTCCACATAATTTTAGGTTTTTCCAGTGTAAAAAACAAAGATAAAAGATTATAATCCATGACATATTTTTTTATAAAATAGGTAATAATGAAAATATATATTCAAGCTTGAATTTATTTATATTTACCATTTTCACATTGAAGTATGCTTTACTAGATGTAAATATATTCAATATGATTCTTCTCCATCACCAAATTTATTGTTTTTTTGCCAGTAAGCCACAGAGTTAAAAGACTATAAGTGAATGTAAAAAAATTCTATATTTTTCTTCTTCTCCATCACCAAAATTTTGGTTTCTTAACCTCTGAGAAACTAAGTTAAGAGACTACTCATGAATGACCCATAATTTATACACATGCATAACAATTGAAATTAAATAATCAAGCTCAATATTGTTTGTATTCACCGAATTAAAATTGACTTATGGTCCATTTTATCTAGAAATATTCAATATTTTTCTTCACCATCCAAACGTTTTAGGTTTTTTTTATCACTATGCAAAACACATAATAGACTATAGTAGATGTAAGAAATTAATTATATTTTATTTTTCTACTCCACATAATTTTAGGTTTTTCCAGTGTAAAAAACAAAGATAAAAGACTATAATCCATGACATTTTTTTTATAAAATAGGTAATAATGAAAATATATAGTCAAGATTGAATTTATTTATATTTATCATTTTCACATTGTATTATGGTTTACTAGATGTAAATATATTCAACATGATTCTTCTCCATCACCAAATTTATTGTTTCTTCGCCAGTAAGCCACGGAGTTAAAACACTATAATTTAATGTAAAACAATTCTATATTTTCTTCTTCTCCATCACCAAAATTTTGGTTTCTTAACCTCTGAGAAACTAAGTTAAGAGACTACTCATGAATGACCCATAATTTATAGAGATGCATAACAATTGAAATTAAATAATCATGCTCAATATTGTTTGTATTCACCGAATTAAAATTGACTTATGGTCCATTTTATCTAGAAATATTCAATGTAAAACATTATAATTGAATGTAAAACAATTCTATATTTTTCTTCACCATCACCAAATTGTATTATGGTTTACTAGATGTAAATATATTCAACATGATTCTTCTCCATCACCAAATTTATTGTTTCTTCGCCAGTAAGCCACGGAGTTAAAACACTATAATTTAATGTAAAACAATTCTATATTTTTCTTCTTCTCCATCACCAAAATTTTGGTTTCTTAACCTCTGAGAAACTGAAGTTAAGAGACTACTCATGAATGACCCATAATTTATAGAGATGCATAACAATTGAAATTAAATAATCATGCTCAATATTGTTTGTATTCACCGAATTAAAATTGACTTATGGTCCATTTTATCTAGAAATATTCAATGTAAAACATTATAATTGAATGTAAAACATTATAATTGAAATTAAATAATCAAGCTCAATATTGTTTGTATTCACCGAATTAAAATTGACTATGGTCCATTTTATCTAGAAATATTCAATGTAAAACATTATAATTGAATGTAAAACAATTCTATATTTTTCTTCACCATCACCAAATTGTATTATGGTTTACTAGATGTAAATATATTCAACATGATTCTTCTCCATCACCAAATTTATTGTTTCTTCGCCAGTAAGCCACGGAGTTAAAACACTATAATTTAATGTAAAACAATTCTATATTTTTCTTCTTCTCCATCACCAAAATTTTGGTTTCTTAACCTCTGAGAAACTAAGTTAAGAGACTACTCATGAATGACCCATAATTTATAGAGATGCATAACAATTGAAATTAAATAATCATGCTCAATATTGTTTGTATTCACCGAATTAAAATTGACTTATGGTCCATTTTATCTAGAAATATTCAATATTTTTCTTCACCATCCAAACGTTTTAGGTTTTTTTTATCACTATGCAAAACACATAATAGACTATAGTAGATGTAAGAAATTAATTATATTTTATTTTCTACTACACATAATTTTAGGTTTTTCGAGTGTAAAAAACAAAGATAAAAGACTATAATCCATGACATTTTTTTTATAAAATAGGTAATAATGAAAATATATAGTCAAGCTTGAATTTATTTTTATTTACCATTTTCACATTGTATTATGGTTTACTAGATGTAAATATATTCAACATGATTCTTCTCCATCACCAAATTTATTGTTTCTTCGCCAGTAAGCCACGGAGTTAAAACACTATAATTTAATGTAAAACAATTCTATATTTTTCTTCTTCTCCATCACCAAAATTTTGGTTTCTTAACCTCTGAGAAACTAAGTTAAGAGACTACTCATGAATGACCCATAATTTATACACATGCATAACAATTGAAATTAAATAATCATGCTCAATATTGTTTGTATTCACCGAATTAAAATTGACTTATGGTCCATTTTACCTAGAAATATTCAATATTTTTCTTCACCATCCAAACGTTTTAGGTTTTTTTTTATCACTATGCAAAACACATAATAGACTATAGTAGATGTAAGAAATTAATTATATTTTATTTTTCTACTCCACATAATTTTAGGTTTTTCCAGTGTAAAAAACAAAGATAAAAGACTATAATCCATGACATTTTTTTATAAAATAGGTAATAATGAAAATATATAGTCAAGCTTGAATTTATTTATATTTACCATTTTCACATTGTATTATGGTTTACTATATGTAAATATATTCAACATGATTCTTCTCCATCACCAAATTTATTGTTTCTTCGCCAGTAAGCCACAGAGTTAAAACACTATAATTTAATGTAAAACAATTCTATATTTTTCTTCTTCTCCATCACCAAAATTTTGGTTTCTTAACCTCTGAGAAACTAAGTTAAGAGACTACTCATGAATGACCCATAATTTATACACATGCATAACAATTGAAATTAAATAATCATGCTCAATATTGTTTGTATTCACCGAATTAAAATTGACTTATGGTCCATTTTATCTAGAAATATTCAATATTTTTCTTCACCATCCAAACGTTTAGGTTTTTTTTATCACTATGCAAAACACATAATAGACTATAGTAGATGTAAGAAATTAATTATATTTTATTTTTCTACTCCACATAATTTTAGGTTTTTCCAGTGTAAAAAACAAAGATAAAAGACTATAATCCATGACATTTTTTTTATAAAATAGGTAATAATGAAAATATATAGTCAAGCTTGAATTTATTTATATTTACCATTTTCACATTGTATTATGGTTTACTAGATGTAAATATATTCAACATGATTCTTCTCCATCACCAAATTTATTGTTTCTTCGCCAGTAAGCCACGGAGTTAAAACACTATAATTTAATGTAAAACAATTCTATATTTTTCTTCTTCTCCATCACCAAAATTTTGGTTTCTTAACCTCTGAGAAACTAAGTTAAGAGACTACTCATGAATGACCCATAATTTATACACATGCATAACAATTGAAATTAAATAATCATGCTCAATATTGTTTGTATTCACCGAATTAAAATTGACTTATGGTCCATTTTATCTAGAAATATTCAATATTTTTCTTCACCATCCAAACGTTTTAGGTTTTTTTTTATCACTATGCAAAACACATAATAGACTATAGTAGATGTAAGAAATTAATTATATTTTATTTTTCTACTCCACATAATTTTAGGTTTTTCCAGTGTAAAAAACAAAGATAAAAGACTATAATCCATGACATTTTTTTATAAAATAGGTAATAATGAAAATATATAGTCAAGCTTGAATTTATTTATATTTACCATTTTCACATTGTATTATGGTTTACTAGATGTAAATATATTCAATATGATTCTTCTCCATCACCAAATTTATTGTTTCTTCGCCAGTAAGCCACAGAGTTAAAACACAATAATTGAATGTAAAACAATTCTATATTTTTCTTCTTCTCCATCACCAAAATTTTGGTTTCTTAACCTCTGAGAAATTAAGTTAAGAGACTACTCATGAATGACCCATAATTTATACACATGCATAACAATTGAAATTAAATAATCATGCTCAATATTGTTTGTATTCACCGAATTAAAATTGACTTATGGTCCATTTTATCTAGAAATATTCAATATTTTTCTTCACCATCCAAACGTTTTAGGTTTTTTTTATCACTATGCAAAACACATAATAGACTATAGTAGATGTAAGAAATTAATTATATTTTATTTTTCTACTCCACATAATTTTAGGTTTTTTCCAGTGTAAAAAACAAAGATAAAAGACTATAATCCATGACATTTTTTTTATAAAATAGGTAATAATGAAAATATATAGTCAAGCTTGAATTTATTTATATTTACCATTTTCACATTGTATTATGGTTTACTAGATGTAAATATATTCAACATGATTCTTCTCCATCACCAAATTTATTGTTTCTTCGCCAGTAAGCCACGGAGTTAAAACACTATAATTTAATGTAAAACAATTCTATATTTTTCTTCTTCTCCATCACCAAAATTTTGGTTTCTTAACCTCTGAGAAACTAAGTTAAGAGACTATTCATGAATGACCCATAATTTATACACATGCATAACAATTGAAATTAAATAATCATGCTCAATATTGTTTGTATTCACCGAATTAAAATTGACTTATGGTCCATTTTATCTAGAAATATTCAATATTTTTCTTCACCATCCAAACGTTTTAGGTTTTTTTTATCACAATGCAAAACACATAATAGACTATAGTAGATGTAAGAAATTAATTATATTTTATTTTTCTACTCCACATAATTTTAGGTTTTTCCAGTGTAAAAAACAAAGATAAAAGACTATAATCCATGACATTTTTTTTATAAAATAGGTAATAATGAAAATATATAGTCAAGCTTGAATTTATTTATATTTACCATTTTCACATTGTATTATGTTTACTAGATGTAAATATATTCAACATGATTCTTCTCCATCACCAAATTTATTGTTTCTTCGCCAGTAAGCCACAGAGTTAAAACACTATAATTGAATGTAAAACAAATCTATATTTTTCTTCTTCTCCATCACCAAAATTTTGGTTTCTTAACCTCTGAGAAACTAAGTTAAGAGACTACTCATGAATGACCCATAATTTATACACATGCATAACAATTGAAATTAAATAATCATGCTCAATATTGTTTGTATTCACCGAATTAAAATTGACTTATGGTCCATTTTATCTAGAAATATTCAATATTTTTCTTCACCATCCAAACGTTTTAGGTTTTTTTTATCACTATGCAAAACACATAATAGACTATAGTAGATGTAAGAAATTAATTATATTTTATTTTTCTACTCCACATAATTTTAGGTTTTTCCAGTGTAAAAAACAAAGATAAAAGACTATAATCCATGACATTTTTTTTATAAAATAGGTAATAATGAAAATATATATTCAAGCTTGAATTTATTTATATTTACCATTTTCACATTGTATTATGGTTTACTAGATGTAAATATATTCAACATGATTCTTCTCCATCACCAAATTTATTGTTTCTTCGCCAGTAAGCCACAGAGTTAAAAGACTATAAGTGAATGTAAAAAAATTCTATATTTTTCTTCTTCTCCATCACCAAAATTTTGGTTTCTTAACCTCTGAGAAACTAAGTTAAGAGACTACTCATGAATGACCCATAATTTATACACATGCATAACAATTGAAATTAAATAATCAAGCTCAATATTGTTTGTATTCACCGAATTAAAATTGACTTATGGTCCATTTTATCTAGAAATATTCAATATTTTTCTTCACCATCCAAACGTTTTAGGTTTTTTTTATCACTATGCAAAACACATAATAGACTATAGTAGATGTAAGAAATTAATTATATTTTATTTTTCTACTACACATAATTTTAGGTTTTTCCAGTGTAAAAAACAAAGATAAAAGACTATAATCCATGACATTTTTTTTATAAAATAGGTAATAATGAAAATATATAGTCAAGCTTGAATTTATTTATATTTACCATTTTCACATTGTATTATGGTTTACTAGATGTAAATATATTCAACATGATTCTTCTCCATCACCAAATTTATTGTTTCTTCGCCAGTAAGCCACGGAGTTAAAACACTATAATTTAATGTAAAACAATTCTATATTTTTCTTCTTCTCCATCACCAAAATTTTGGTTTCTTAACCTCTGAGAAACTAAGTTAAGAGACTACTCATGAATGACCCATAATTTATACACATGCATAACAATTGAAATTAAATAATCATGCTCAATATTGTTTGTATTCACCGAATTAAAATTGACTTATGGTCCATTTTATCTAGAAATATTCAATATTTTTCTTCACCATCCAAACGTTTTAGGTTTTTTTTTATCACTATGCAAAACACATAATAGACTATAGTAGATGTAAGAAATTAATTATATTTTATTTTTCTACTCCACATAATTTTAGGTTTTTCCAGTGTAAAAAACAAAGATAAAAGACTATAATCCATGACATTTTTTTTATAAAATAGGTAATAATGAAAATATATAGTCAAGCTTGAATTTATTTATATTTACCATTTTCACATTGTATTATGGTTTACTAGATGTAAATATATTCAATATGATTCTTCTCCATCACCAAATTTATTGTTTCTTCGCCAGTAAGCCACAGAGTTAAAACACTATAATTGAATGTAAAACAATTCTATATTTTTCTTCTTCTCCATCACCAAAATTTTGGTTTCTTAACCTCTGAGAAACTAAGTTAAGAGACTACTCATGAATGACCCATAATTTATACACATGCATAACAATTGAAATTAAATAATCAAGCTCAATATTGTTTGTATTCACCGAATTAAAATTGACTTATGGTCCATTTTATCTAGAAATATTCAATATTTTTCTTCACCATCCAAACGTTTTAGGTTTTTTTTATCACTATGCAAAAACACATAATAGACTATAGTAGATGTAAGAAATTAATTATATTTTATTTTTCTACTCCACATAATTTTAGGTTTTTCCAGTGTAAAAAACAAAGATAAAAGACTATAATCCATGACATTTTTTTTATAAAATAGGTAATAATGAAAATATATAGTCAAGCTTGAATTTATTTATATTTACCATTTTCACATTGTATTATGGTTTACTAGATGTAAATATATTCAATATGATTCTTCTCCATCACCAAATTTATTGTTTCTTCGCCAGTAAGCCACAGAGTTAAAACACTATAATTGAATGTAAAACAATTCTATATTTTTCTTCTTCTCCATCACCAAAATTTTGGTTTCTTAACCTCTGAGAAACTAAGTTAAGAGACTACTCATGAATGACCCATAATTTATACACATGCATAACAATTGAAACTAAATAATCAAGCTCAATATTGTTTGTATTCACCGAATTAAAATTGACTTATGGTATATTTTATCTAGAAATATTCAATATTTTTCTTCACCATCCCAAAGTTTTAGGTTTTTTTTATCACTATGCAAAACACATAATAGACTATAGTAGATGTAAAAAATTAATTATATTTTATTTTTCTACTCCACATAATTTTAGGTTTTTCCAGTGTAAAAAACAAAGATAAATGGCTATAATCCATGACATATTTTTTTATAAAACAGGGAATAATGAAAATATATATTCAAGCTTGAGTTTATTTATATTTACCATTTTCACATTGTATTATGGTTTACTAGATGTAAATATATTCAATATGATTCTTTTCCATCACCAAATTTATTGTTTCTTCGCCAGTAAGCCACAGAGTTAAAACACTATAATTGAATGTAAAACAATTCTATATTTTTCTTCTTCTCCATCACCAAAATTTTGGTTTCTTAACCTCTGAGAAACTAAGTTAAGAGACTACTCATGAATGACCCATAATTTATACACATGCATAACAATTGAAATTAAATAATCAAGCTCAATATTGTTTGTATTCACCGAATTAAAATTGGCTTATGGTCCATTTTATCTAGAAATATTCAATATTTTTCTTCACCATCCAAACGTTTTAGGTTTTTTTTATCATTATGCAAAACACATAATAGACTATAGTAGATGTAAGAAATTAATTATATTTTATTTTTCTACTCCACATAATTTTAGGTTTTTCCAGTGTAAAAAACAAAGATAAAAGACTATAATCCATGACATTTTTTTTATAAAATAGGTAATAATGAAAATATATAGTCAAGCTTGAATTTATTTATATTTACCATTTTCACATTGTATTATGGTTTACTAGATGTAAATATATTCAACATGATTCTTCTCCATCACCAAATTTATTGTTTCTTCGCCAGTAAGCCACGGAGTTAAAACACTATAATTTAATGTAAAACAATTCTATATTTTTCTTCTTCTCCATCACCAAAATTTGGTTTCTTAACCTCTGAGAAACTAAGTTAAGAGACTACTCATGAATGACCCATAATTTATACACATGCATAACAATTGAAATTAAATAATCATGCTCAATATTGTTTGTATTCACCGAATTAAAATTGACTTATGGTCCATTTTATCTAGAAATATTCAATATTTTTCTTCACCATCCAAACATTTTAGGTTTTTTTTTATCACTATGCAAAACACATAATAGACTATAGTAGATGTAAGAAATTAATTATATTTTATTTTTCTACTCCACATAATTTTAGGTTTTTCCAGTGTAAAAAACAAAGATAAAAGACTATAATCCATGACATTTTTTTTATAAAATAGGTAATAATGAAAATATATAGTCAAGGTTGAATTTATTTATATTTACCATTTTCACATTGTATTATGGTTTACTAGATGTAAATATATTCAATATGATTCTTCTCCATCACCAAATTTATTGTTTCTTCGCCAGTAAGCCACAGAGTTAAAACACTATAATTGAATGTAAAACAATTCTATATTTTTCTTCTTCTCCATCACCAAAATTTTGGTTTCTTAACCTCTGAGAAACTAAGTTAAGAGACTACTCATGAATGACCCATAATTTATACACATGCATAACAATTGAAATTAAATAATCAAGCTCAATATTGTTTGTATTCACCGAATTAAAATTGACTTATGGTCCATTTTATCTAGAAATATTCAATATTTTTCTTCACCATCCAAACGTTTTAGGTTTTTTTTATCACTATGCAAAACACATAATAGACTATAGTAGATGTAAGAAATTAATTATATTTTATTTTTCTACTCCACATAATTTTAGGTTTTTCCAGTGTAAAAAACAAAGATAAAAGACTATAATCCATGACATTTTTTTTATAAAATAGGTAATAATGAAAATATATAGTCAAGCTTGAATTTATTTATATTTACCATTTTCACATTGTATTATGGTTTACTAGATGTAAATATATTCAATATGATTCTTCTCCATCACCAAATTTATTGTTTCTTCGCCAGTAAGCCACAGAGTTAAAACACTATAATTGAATGTAAAACAATTCTATATTTTTCTTCTTCTCCATCACCAAAATTTTGGTTTCTTAACCTCTGAGAAACTAAGTTAAGAGACTACTCATGAATGACCCATAATTTATACACATGCATAACAATTGAAACTAAATAATCAAGCTCAATATTGTTTGTATTCACCGAATTAAAATTGACTTATGTATATTTTATCTAGAAATATTCAATATTTTTCTTCACCATCCCAAAGTTTTAGGTTTTTTTTATCACTATGCAAAACACATAATAGACTATAGTAGATGTAAAAAATTAATTATATTTTATTTTTCTACTCCACATAATTTTAGGTTTTTCCAGTGTAAAAAACAAAGATAAATGGCTATAATCCATGACATATTTTTTTATAAAACAGGGAATAATGAAAATATATATTCAAGCTTGAGTTTATTTATATTTACCATTTTCACATTGTATTATGGTTTACTAGATGTAAATATATTCAATATGATTCTTTTCCATCACCAAATTTATTGTTTCTTCGCCAGTAAGCCACAGAGTTAAAACACTATAATTGAATGTAAACAATTCTATATTTTTCTTCTTCTCCATCACCAAAATTTTGGTTTCTTAACCTCTGAGAAACTAAGTTAAGAGACTACTCATGAATGACCCATAATTTATACACATGCATAACAATTGAAATTAAATAATCAAGCTCAATATTGTTTGTATTCACCGAATTAAAATTGGCTTATGGTCCATTTTATCTAGAAATATTCAATATTTTTCTTCACCATCCAAACGTTTTAGGTTTTTTTTATCACTATGCAAAACACATAATAGACTATAGTAGATGTAAGAAATTAATTATATTTTATTTTTCTACTCCACATAATTTTAGGTTTTTCCAGTGTAAAAAACAAAGATAAAAGACTATAATCCATGACATTTTTTTTATAAAATAGGTAATAATGAAAATATATAGTCAAGCTTGAATTTATTTATATTTACCATTTTCACATTGTATTATGGTTTACTAGATGTAAATATATTCAATATGATTCTTCTCCATCACCCAAATTTATTGTTTCTTCGCCAGTAAGCCACAGAGTTAAAACACTATAATTGAATGTAAAACAATTCTATATTTTTCTTCTTCTCCATCACCAAAATTTTGGTTTCTTAACCTCTGAGAAACTAAGTTAAGAGACTACTCATGAATGACCCATAATTTATACACATGCATAACAATTGAAACTAAATAATCAAGCTCAATATTGTTTGTATTCACCGAATTAAAATTGACTTATGGTATATTTTATCTAGAAATATTCAATATTTTTCTTCACCATCCCAAAGTTTTAGGTTTTTTTTATCACTATGCAAAACACATAATAGACTATAGTAGATGTAAAAAATTAATTATATTTTATTTTTCTACTCCACATAATTTTAGGTTTTTCCAGTGTAAAAAACAAAGATAAATGGCTATAATCCATGACATATTTTTTTATAAAACAGGGAATAATGAAAATATATATTCAAGCTTGAGTTTATTTATATTTACCATTTTCACATTGTATTATGGTTTACTAGATGTAAATATATTCAATATGATTCTTTTCCATCACCAAATTTATTGTTTCTTCGCCAGTAAGCCACAGAGTTAAAACACTATAATTGAATGTAAAACAATTCTATATTTTTTCTTCTTCTCCATCACCAAAATTTTGGTTTCTTAACCTCTGAGAAACTAAGTTAAGAGACTACTCATGAATGACCCATAATTTATACACATGCATAACAATTGAAATTAAATAATCAAGCTCAATATTGTTTGTATTCACCGAATTAAAATTGGCTTATGGTCCATTTTATCTAGAAATATTCAATATTTTTCTTCACCATCCAAACGTTTTAGGTTTTTTTTATCATTATGCAAAACACATAATAGACTATAGTAGATGTAAGAAATTAATTATATTTTATTTTTCTACTCCACATAATTTTAGGTTTTTCCAGTGTAAAAAACAAAGATAAAAGACTATAATCCATGACATTTTTTTTATAAAATAGGTAATAATGAAAATATATAGTCAAGCTTGAATTTATTTATATTTACCATTTTCACATTGTATTATGGTTTACTAGATGTAAATATATTCAACATGATTCTTCTCCATCACCAAATTTATTGTTTCTTCGCCAGTAAGCCACGGAGTTAAAAACACTATAATTTAATGTAAAACAATTCTATATTTTTCTTCTTCTCCATCACCAAAATTTTGGTTTCTTAACCTCTGAGAAACTAAGTTAAGAGACTACTCATGAATGACCCATAATTTATACACATGCATAACAATTGAAATTAAATAATCATGCTCAATATTGTTTGTATTCACCGAATTAAAATTGACTTATGGTCCATTTTATCTAGAAATATTCAATATTTTTCTTCACCATCCAAACGTTTTAGGTTTTTTTTTATCACTATGCAAAACACATAATAGACTATAGTAGATGTAAGAAATTAATTATATTTTATTTTTCTACTCCACATAATTTTAGGTTTTTCCAGTGTAAAAAACAAAGATAAAAGACTATAATCCATGACATTTTTTTTATAAAATAGGTAATAATGAAAATATATAGTCAAGGTTGAAT
>CAWUDS030006042.1:0-41628 GCA_963859935.3 Lathyrus sativus | reverse complement strand
AACAACTTAGGTTAGGCTTGACTCACTTAGGAAAAAAGTCCCCAGCAGAGTCGCCAGCTGTCGCTACGCGAAAAATGACACAAAGTCGCCACCCGGATTTTATTTATCCCACGGGGGGAAAGGGAAATAGCGATAAAACCTTTGGGAAAAGAGCGTGGTCATCGCAACCAAGTCTTAGGGTTCGGGAGTCGGTTATGCGAGGGGAAGGTATTAGCACCCCCTCGCATCCATCGTACTCGATGGGAACCTCCTAGGTTATTTCGCGTGAATGGGTGTTTTATTCTAAAAGTTTGCTTGTTTAAGGAAAAGAGGGATTGGTTTATTTATTTTAATGCTCGCCAAGGATTGTGGCCCTTGTGCCTACGTATCCTCACTTAAAAGAAGTGAAGAATCAGAGCTCTGTAGTTCGGAGGCTTTATGAAATTGTTGTTTGTTGGTTGATTTTATACCTTGAAAAAGGTTTTTTTGGATTGACGCCCTAAGGCAAAAATAGTTTGATGAGTTGATGTTGTTTTTAGTTTTTTTTTGAAGAAAATGTATTCTGGACTAGGATTATACAAAAAGACTTTGGATAGAGATGAATGTCTCGAATAACCAAGTCGAGCGCCTTGTATTCGAAACATTCAGAATGAGTGTAGGAGGGTTCCATTCTCATTCCTTCTCCACCACTTTAAAGTTCATGGTCATAATTCCAATCATATATTTTATTGTGTTTTTTTTTGTATTTTTATGCGAAAAGAGAAACACTTGACGTTGGATCAAGATTTATTGCTTGTAAAGATATTTGAAGTGATGCGATTTAGGTCGATGGCGGTGCACAAGGCATCCGACTTAAATGGTCAAAAATGGCTCGATAAAATCGAGAGTTTACTTTTAAAAATAGTTTTTGGAAACAAAGGTCAACAAGGGCCATAACAATATTCACATACAAACATCATGCAAACATAAGCCACACGACTTAAAAAAAATCGAGACACACAAAAAAAACGGTAAAAAAATATATGGAGGAAACAGTGGTGTGACACACGTGAAAAAAGTTGAAACAGTGATGCAACACGGCCGGTCGTGTTGTGTGATACGGCCCGTGTTGCAAGGCCCGGGGAAAAAACTTCATACAGTAGCGTGACACGGCCGGCCGTGTCGTGTGACACGGCCCGTGTTGCTGGTCCAGGTCGAAATCTCACATTTTTTTTATGTTTTCGTTTCGTTTTTGTGGTTCCTTGAGGATGGTTTCTTAGTCCCTTAGGGGATCTTACATGATATACAGTTCAACAGCACATAAAAGAGTGAATGAAATGAATATAAAAGCAAAGAATAAAAGGAGAAAGATTTGAAGAAATGGATACCAAGAGCTTTCTATCCTTCTTGCAAGTACTCCAATGACCTTTGTTGGATGTGCTCTCCCCTCTTCACTCTATGTTGTGAAGGTTTGGTTTCTCAATGATCCTCTTGTGTCTCTATCTCACTCTCTTTTTTTCTGTTTTTTTGAGGGTTTCTTGCTAACTATTTTCTGGTTTTTTGCTCTTACTCTTTGCTCTCTATGTGTAGTCTCTACTCTGCTTGCTTCTTGTGTTATGTTATGTTTTGATAGTAAGGAATACTATGTTTTCTATGCTTGCTTGCAGCCCATTTTCCACCTTTTCTGTCAACTTTTTCTGCTGTCCTAAAGCCACACACTTTGCACACCTTTTCATCACCAACTTTCCATTCTTGGCAATGCCTTTTTCTTCCTTTTGTGCAGCCCCACTTTTCCCTTCTATTTCTAGTATAATTTGCTGCATTTTTCTGCTGTAGCATACTATACTACTATCCCTCTTTTTGCCCATTAGTCTCTTGGATGGTATTGCTTTGTATCTTGCCATGTAGCCAATTGTTACCACTCTTTGACAGCATTTGCAAACTGATATTTAGCAAGTAAATATATCATTTGCATGCTATTTCCTTGACTTTGTGACATAAAAAATGATCTTGTAACATAGTACATGTTGTCCTCTTGATTTTGTGACATGTAGTAATTCTTCAACTCTTGCATGGGGCTGTTTTGCCTATGATTGAACATGCATAATCTTGGCCCATAAACATTCCAATGTTGATTTAATTCTTGCATATTTCTTGGATGTTTGTGAGCATAATGTAGCACATGAAAAAAATGGTGTAGTATGAAGAGTACCATATCATAGATTTGATTAAAGACTTGAATGAAGATTTAGAAATAGATTAATTTCTAAACATTATCTAGAGTTGGAATTTTTGTAACAAATGACATGATTGTAATGTCACAAAATTCCTCTTAGTATTATTTTTATCTCCATTCATGAATCTTGAATTTTGGATGATGGATTCCCTCATGTGCTTAAAAATGAAATCTTGAATTATGCATTGATGATCTTGATTCATGCCTTAATAATTTGCACTCCACTTATGCCATAAAAATAAACATGTATGAAGGAGCTTTGGATTTGGCCTAGCATTCATGTCTATTAATATTTATCTTGAATATCCTTGTATTTTGTCAAGTAACTTCCCCTTGCCAAAATTTTCATGAGTAGACTTTTTCCTTAGATCAAACCTTAGGTGATGAACCTTTTTTCATGTAGTCCAAAAATAGACAAGTTACAACCAAACGGCCTAGTTCGTACCTTGTGAACCCGCATGCTCGATACGCAATAGAATGATGTATGATATGCCGAATGTAGGGTATAAAAGGCTAACGGTGAAAATGAGGGTGTGACAACATCATGAGTAAAGCTCTACACCCGAGCTTTGGTAAAAGCAGAGAGAACACATATTTTAGAATTGGTAGTCGAGTAGTGTTAGTCTCCGAGGACTTGCTCCTTGTGGGCCTAGCATGAAAGCTCCTCCAGAAGAGGCCTATTCGTAGATCTTGTTGTAACACAGCTAGCCTGTTGCACGACTTGATTAATGAAGGGTCCGTGATTCTGGGAACCTTTTGTTAGCACCAGTTCCGATATTTGTGGTCGTGTAGTGTTAGTCTCCAAGGACTCGCTCCTTGTGCGCCTAGCATGAGGACCCCGCTCAGGAGAGACCTTATCGTCATTATCGTCGTAATACAACCAGCCTATTGCGTGACGCTAATATGACTAGTGTCCGTGATTCTGGGAACCAAACATAGAAACCATCCCGTAAGTGGGTTTATGGGTAGAATGTCTAGATCTTCCCGCATAGGTCGTACCTGTCAGTTTCTTTGATCGAAAATTGTAGTTACTTCTCTGTTACAGTTACCAGCTTCAGGAGTTGTTTGAACTTGTGATCCTGCGATCCTGGATCTTGTATCTTGCATTGCATCTTGCATATCATTCGCATTGCATTTCATATGTTGTGCATTTTGCATTTCCAGTCCTCCAACATAATCTTATGTCCCCGTTCCTTCTTCTCTAGTAAATCAAGCTGATTCCCCGACACCAGTACGCAACTAGAGCCAATACCAGACGAATGATGGAGCAGATTCAACAGGAGCAAGTCGCCTTCAGGGAAGAATTGGATTCTATGAAAGGAAAGATCGACCAGATCCTCGAAGCCATCCTCGCAGCCAGGAGAGAGGAAGAACAGCGTGAAGCCGCCGCTGTCGTCAACAACAATGGTCAAGGACAAGGGTCTACCGCCATACCTTTAGTTCCAATTCCAAATTCTCATGGGATGCCGTTGAACTTCAACAACGCAGCCGAAGGGAACACTTCTCAGCCAATCCCGGCGCCTGGAGTTACCATTGGAGCCATCCCGCAGGCCCAGCCTACTGCTGTGCAAATCCCGGTTCCTCATATCGAAGATACTTTGATGGATCAGTATGACGATGTTCAGAACTATCATGCTGCTATTCCCATCGCCAGTCCTGTTGCCGCTCAGGATTCAGAAGCCATGAAGATGTGCCGAGATCTAGCCGAGAAACTCCGAGCCATGGAGGGGCACAATTCAAATTCTTTCAGTGCTTTGGAACTGTGCTTAGTGCCTGATGTTGTCATTCCTCCCAAGTTCAAGGTGCCCGAATTTTCGAAGTACAAAGGTCTCAGTTGTCCAAACATCCATCTGAAGATGTACTGTCACAAGATGGCTGCCTATGCCAGAGATGAAAAGCTCATGATCCATTGCTTCCAAGACAGCTTGTCTAGAGCATCACTCGAATGGTATATGCAGCTGGAGCGTAATAGTGTGCGTACTTGGGCCGAGCTAGCCGATGCATTCGTCAAGCAGTACAAGTACAATACCGACCTTGCTCCTAATCGTACTCAGCTCCAGAGTATGACTCAGAAGGATGGCGAATCCTTCAAGGAGTACGCGCAACGATGGAGAGAGTTAGCTGCAAGGGTGCATCCACCTCTTGTTGACCGTGAATTGATTGACATCTTCATGGGTACTTTACAAGGCCAGTACTACGAAAAGCTGATCGGTAGTGTCTCCGCTGGATTCTCTGACTTGGTGATCGTCGGTGAGAGAATTGAAGAAGGGCTGAAGAGTGGAAAGATCCCAGGAGGTTCCAACAACCAGGCCAATGCCAAGAAGCCTTTCAATGGATACAAGAAGAAGGAGGGCGAAACAAATGCCATCTTTTTGCAGAAAGGGCAAGCTTCTCAACAAGCTCCCGCTCCTATGCCTTATCAAGTTCCCTACTATCAGTATCCATATGTTGCTGTTGCGCAATATGCTCCAATGCCTTATCAGCCAGCTGTTCAAGCAGTGCAAGCTCAGATGCCACGGCAACAGGCTCCTCAGCAACAAGCCTACAACCAGCAAGGATATCAGTATCCTCCTCAGCAACAGCAGATGCAAGCTACTCAGCAACGACAAGGTGCTCGCCCACAGCGTCCGCAGAGAACATGGAGGCCAGATAGAGTCTTTGATCGTCTACCAATGACATATGCCAAAATCTTTGCTCAGTTGATGGAAAAGAAAGCTGTTGTTCCGAGAGATTTGGCTCCTCCAACCATCATTCCTGCCGATTACGACGCAAATGCTCATTGTGAGTTTCATAAGGGCGCTCCAGGACATACCATTGAGGACTGCAGGGCTTTCAAACACGTAATTCAAGACATGATCGACAAGGATGCTATCAACTTCAATGGGAAGTCTCCGAATATCATCAACAATCCGATGCCACCAGTCAACTAGTGCCAACATCAGATCGATTCCAGTCAAGTTCATTCCTCGAAGAAGGCCGTCATGCTGCCATTTCATATTTCGCGTTTCTTATTGTTTTGTCTTTGTTTATTTAAGTATTGTATGCTTTGAACAATTGCCATTCGTATTTGGTTTTCATTAATGTATCGTTTATGCATGTTTTGAATTAGTTATGTCGTGTTCACTCATTTTCACTTATCACCGACACATTTATTCACTCCACTCTATTCACTGTTGTTTAGCTTGATTTGAGGGAGGATGATGAAAACAAGATACCCATAATTGCAAACTGTATGCTTTCAGACCGAATCTCGTCAATGATGTACAGGCATTGTTTCGATTCCCCAAACACTGGAGATATAAGGAGTTAATCCCTAGTAAACCACTTCGAGCCTAGAAGTAGTAGCTTCCTTCGGATATTCAAACCTTTACACTCAACCTGGGGCAGGGTAGTGTTCAGTTAATCCAACCCCGCACTCGAATCAACAAGGCAAAATCCAGAAGACGGTTGTTCATCAAAGACCCATGCTATAGCAGTCACAATAAAATAAAATAAAAATCAAAAGCCTGCTAAGTCAAACACCTCAGAGGGGACTTAAGCAAAATCAAGGTAATCCCGATGGATCTGACAAACAAAGTCAATTCATGCAAAAATTAGGGATCAAAATAAAAGCAAAAGAGGACCCCGAAATCCTCAACAAAAACAAAACAAAATCCAGTGGCCACCCAGATCAAAGGGGCACTGACATCCATCAAAATAAGGTGACTACCACGACGAGCAAACCTTGAACCTTCAAGCTTACACCGACCAGACAAGTGTAGAATTAACTTGAGCGTAGGACCGGAGATCATTAAGAAGAAGGGGTGAGTACAAATCATACTTTGAGCCTAATAACCTTTGTTTCATAACCGTGAACCAGACCACGATACAACCCTCAAAAGACCTAATTGAGATGGGGTTTATTCTGAAAGTATACTATTGCAAGGTTGCGTAACCTGACCCCTCACATGATTGATAATTATCAGCATTGGTGTTATTATCCTTGCTATATTTTTCGCACCAATCAAAAGTAGCACAATGTTTAGGCTAATGATCCATTTGTCTCACTACCACGACACTTCAATAAAATGATACTTTTTCAAAATCTTGCATCAAACTTTGCATTAATATTACCATTTATGAATGTACAATTTTATTTGCAAATCAGTGCTAGGTATTCAAAGACATTTCAACGAGGGGCAATCGAGGAGAAACTTGACTTTCGGTGGCGTACACGAAGCAAGATTATTTCAAAGCCCATAGGCTGGGGCAAATCATTCAAGAGCTCGAACAGGGGCAAACCATTACAATGTGCAGACTGAGGCAAGACCAGGTCGTCCTGACCAACAAGCAGAGTTGCAACCTTCTCTGAAGGAAATTGACAACAAATCACCAAATACCCAGACTTAGGGCATCCAGGGCGTTATCTTTGGCTTCAATCGTGGCGTTTTCAATAAACTGCGTGTCGAGGAAATCAATCCCTCCCACCACCCGAAGTCCAATCCGCATTGGCAACTACCCAAAGTCCACCACGCTGGCGCCTTCACACACATTTTCAATTACCCGTCTGCATCATGTGTATCATAAGCATTGCATTCGACCTCATAAGCATCTTACATCATATGCATACTCCAATCATACCATATTCCCCCAGCTCTTGCATCTCCGCACGTCAGCATTTGCATTCGCACGTCCACTCGTAAGGAATATCATTTATCATCCAGCACTCATATATGCAAGTCAAGGTCCAGGATCAATCTCGAAGAATTCCAAGACCATCGACCGCCTAGTCAGGGGAATCTTCCGCAAGAGGGTGGGTTTGTCCCACGATTTTCAAGAGCTTCAAAGCAGTCATCAGCCCAGGCAGGGGCAATCTTCTGCAATTATGGGTTTCTCCCACAAAGTTTGAAGTTATTCAAAGCAAGATTCAGCCCAGTCAGGGGCAGTCTTTTCAAGACCGTGGGTCTTTCCCATGACGTATTTCAACCTCGTGGTTGATCAGATCTTCAAGTTAATATACACCCCAGTCAGGGGCATACCATTCAAGACCGTGGCCTTTCCCCACAAAGTTGTTCAACCTTTTGTTGGGCAAATCCAAGAAGTTCAAAGCAAGATCCAACCCGAGCAGGGGCATCTTCAGCAAAACCGTGAGCGTTCCTCACAAAGTTGTTCAGCCTTTTGTTGACCAAAACAAGACATTTCAAGGCAAACTCAGCCCAGTCAGGGGCATCCTCTTCAGAATTCATGGGCGTAATCATGAAACCATTTCAGTAAAACTATGATTTCCAAGCAAAGACGGTGGGCGTACCCCGTTGACTCATTTCAAATTCAATCTTCCTCTTGGGTGTTTCCCAATGAGTTGTACCCAGCAAGCGTGACCGTTGTCAATTGCCTTACTATCATCCTTTTGGTGATAGCTGAACTTCGTCAGTTCAACCTAGCCTGCATCCTTTTGGTGTTGGTAACCTTCAAATTGTATCGTTCTATCATACTTTTGGTGATAGCGACCTGTGTGTTGTGTTTTCGCTCTACCATCCTTTTGGTGGTAGGTCTAGCATTTCATCGATGTCAGATTGTGCGATATTTTGTTTATGTTTTTGCTCCATCATCCTTTTGGTGTTGGGTCTGGCATTTCTTCGATGTCAGATTGCACGATGTTTTGTTTGTGTTTCCGCTCCATCATCCTTTTGGTGGTGGGTCTGGCATTTCGTCGATGTCAGATTGTGCGATATTTTGTGTTTCGCTCTGCCATCCTTTTGGTGGTAGGTCTGGCATTTCGTCGATGTCAGATTGTGCGATATTTTGTTTGTGTTTTTGCTCTGTCATCCTTTTGGTGGTGGGTCTGGCATTTTGCCGATGTCAGATTGTGCGATATTTTGTTTGTTTTTCGCTCTGCCATCCTTTTGGTGGTAGGTCTGGCATTTCATCGATGTCAGATTGTGCGATATTTTGTTTTTGTGTTTCGCTCTGCCATTCTTTTGGTGGTAGGTCTGGCATTTCGTCGATATCAGATTGTGCGATATTTTGTTTGTGTTTTCGCTCTGTCATCCTTTTGGTGGTGGGTCTGGCATTTCGCCGATGTCAGATTGTGCGATATTTTGTTTGTGTTTCACTCTGCCATCCTTTTGGTGGTAGGTTTGGCATTTCATCGATGTCAGATTGTGCGATATTTTGTTTTTGTGTTTCGCTCTGCCATCCTTTTGGTGGTAGGTCTGGCATTTCGTCGATGTCAGATTGTGCGATATTTTGTTTGTGTTTTCGCTCCGTCATCCTTTTGGTGGTGGGTCTGGCATTTCGCCGATGTTAGATTGTGCGATATTTTGTTTGTGTTTCGCTCTGCCATCCTTTTGGTGGTAGGTCTGGCATTTCATCGATGTCAGATTGTGCGATATTTTGTGTTTTGCTCTGCCATCCTTTTGGTGGTAGGTCTGGCATTTCGTCGATGTCAGATTGTGCGATATTTTGTTTGTGTTTTCGCTCCATCATCCTTTTGGTGGTGGGTCTGGCATTTCGCCGATGTCAGATTGTGCGATATTTTGTTTGTGTTTCGCTCTGCCATCCTTTTGGTGGTAGGTCTGGCATTTCATCGATGTCAGATTGTGCGATATTTTGTTTTTGTGTTTCGCTCTGGCATCCTTTTGGTGGTAGGTCTGGCATTTCGTCGATGTCAGATTGTGCGATATTTTGTTTGTGTTTTCGCTCCGTCATCCTTTTGGTGTTGGGTCTGGCATTTCGCCGATGTCAGATTGTGCGATACTTTGTTTGTGTTTCGCTCTGCCATCCTTTTGGTGGTAGGTCTGGCATTTCATCGATGTCAGATTGTGCGATATTTTGTTTTTGTGTTTCGCTCTGCCATCCTTTTGGTGGTAGGTCTGGCATTTCGTCGATATCAGACTGTGCGATATCGTTTGTGTTTCGCTCCATCATCCTTTTGGTGGTGGGTCTGGCATTTCGTCGATGTCAGATTGTGCGATATGTTTATTTGTGTTTCGCTCCGTCATCCTTTTGGTGGTGGGTCTATCATGGTCATTAATGATAGATTGTGCGATAGTGTGTTTTGTGTTTCGCTCCGTCATCCTTTTGTGGTGGGTCTATCATGGTCATTAATGATAGATTGTGCGATATCGTTTGTGTTTCGCTCCGTCATCCTTTTGGTGGGGGGTCTATCATGGTCATTAATGATAGATTGTGCGATTTTGTTTGGCGCGTGTTTCGCTCCGTCATCCTTTTGGTTGGGGGGTCTATCATGGTCATTAATGATAGATTGTGAGATTTGTTTCGTGTTTCGCTCCGTCATCCTTTTGGTGGGGGGTCTATCATGGTCATTAATGATAGATTGTGCGATATCATATGATTTGTGTTTCGCTCCGTCATCCTTTTGGTGGGGGGTCTATCATGGTCATTAATGGTAGATTGCGCGATATGTTGTGTGTTTCGCTCCGTCATCCTTTTGGTGGGGGGTCTATCATGGTCATTAATGATAGATTGTGCGATTTTGTTTTGTGTTTGCTCTATCATCCTTTTGGTGATAATAGCCGTGTGTGTTTCTTTCCATCATCCTTTTGGTGATGATGACCTTTTTGCCTGTTGTTTACAGTTTACTCAGAGGTACACCTCATCCAGCATCATCAATTCCCAAACTTTCCTTTTCTTTTCGGACAAATTCAGGGTCTTCTTTATATCTAATTGATTTCTACCTCAGAAAAATGAACGCTGCAGCAATTCATTTCCCTAGGTTTAAGCCAATTAGATAGGGGCATCTGTCATACCTCAAATTTGTCCTACTCATATATAGTTTCCATCTGTTCATCCATCCATTATTTTTATTCATATAATATGTGGTGCAAGTTTGGATGTCACAAGGTTGGGTTGAAATAAATTGAGATTCATGTGTGGCAGTCAGGACGGGAGTGTGTACAGTATGGATTGGAGATCGTTTTCAGGTGAAACGAATGGTTTCAAGAATCAAGGTCATGGCGCATTTATTTAAATGGTGTGTGACTAAAGCCCCAACTAGGGTTATGTGCGGTGTACTGAAGTTCATTTCTCAAGTCATAATGCTTTGATTTTCAAGAAGTGTTCCATTCATTTAATCCATAGTGAAAGTTTCGGCTCATCATGTCTTCAAGTGGAAAACTTCGAGATTGATTTGTGTTTGGTTCATATTTAACTCATGCCTCAAGAAGATCATTCAAATTTCGAGGTCCAAAAGTTGAATTCGATTCATGGAAGATTTTATTCATTTTCAAGGACCAATTCGAAGAGTTATTCATTGTGAGTGAAAATTCAAGATGATGAGGATTAGTTTCAAATATGGATGTGGAGTCAATATGAGAAGCTTGAGTTTTAATAATTATTAGTTTTAATAAGGAAATGAAGAACTCAAAATATTGTAAGGGTATTTCAATGGTGCAAGAATTAAGTTTTGAATATTATAATTTAAAGCCCATTAACATCAAAAGGGAGAGAAACACAAGGCCCATTTACATGGGGTGTTGTCACAAAAATAAGCACAAAAGAACTGTATGATTCACACATTGCCATAACATATACATTGAAGAGTTTGATTTGGAAAACATTGTCCATTACTAATTTTCCTACAAAGTATTACACAGGAACAATGTCCGGTCATTATTATTGTGAAGCACGACCCACATGTGTACCATCCAAAATGCCTTCTTATGCTTCACTACAGTCACTATGATGTGTACTAATCACTTATCAGAGCCATCTCACCAACTTACAAAAGTATTACAGCCAGAAATACGAAAAAAGGCTTTCAAGGACAAAAAGAATGGATCTTTGCTTAGCGCTTTTCAGCACACAAACCGACACGATTGTACCCGAACCTCCAAGCCACTCGCACAAGGTACGACTAATGTGATATGGACGGAAATCCCTCATGCCAAACCTGCCAAGAAAACCATACAAAGTTTAGAAAGAGAAATCACTACACAAAGTTGTACTAACCATTGGCCATAACATGGAAATGAGGATATGTGCATAAACTGTACGTGCCACCACAAAACGCAGACCGCAGGTCATGCAATTGGTAGCAGGTTAGCAACAGCAAAATGTATGAATTGGCACAAAGAAAAACTGCAACACAAATCAATTTTACACAGACAAGTTCTGCACATAAAACCAAAAAGACAATTGTATAACAGCGTTTAAGAAAATATTAATGACAGACATTGTAAGAATTATGTAAATACCTCATAAAACACTTCAGTATCTTGCTTTGACCATTTTCCCCTAGGTGCCTTGTCCATGAAAGACTGGTAATTCAATAAGGGGGCAGTTGATGTAAACTTTTCATTTACCTGATCATCATCATCAGGGTCTCTATATTCATCATCTGAACCAAAAAAAACTCTTCATTATTAACATCAGCCTCATGAAGAAAATCCCCATCACTGCATATAAACATTTTGAGAAGTGAATTCCATACAGAACACTAACAGAGACAGTAACAAGTAACAACAGCCAGTGGATAGTATGAAGTGAATTTTACACCTGTTTCCCTTTTCCATTTTGTTCAGTACTACTGAGGAGAGGGAGTTGTGGTCTGAATGCATGAAGTGCCTTGATGAATGCCAAAACTAGGGCCTTCCATTTATCTTACATTTTACTACCCACTAACTCTCATAATAGACTTGAGTTTCTCAAAATTTGAGAAATGTGATTGGGTCAGAAACAAAATGATGTGCTGTTCACCAAAGGACTCTGATAAAGATTTAGAATCTATACTAGAGTGGCTACTTTAACCAATAAAGCACTGACCCAATACCATGTTGGTTAAGCAATTGGTAACCGTGAAAAATAAAGAGGGTGCATGGAGAGGGGAAGGTAAAGGAGGAAAATAGGTTATGAATAAGTTGTTTTCGGCAAATTACTGATCTTGGCCGAGGTTTAGTTGGAGAAAATAAATCCCGGTTCTGTGTTGCTATAGACTCGCTAAGTGAACTGTTGAGACATGCATCTTTGCAGTCAGTTGCAGGCCTAGGACAGATATTTGTATCAATCTTCCCGCCCTTCGCAAACTTGATAACATGCTACTCGAAATATTAGAGAGCTTCACAGCTACAGAGTTTTGGTATGTTGATAAAGGAATTGTAGCTGCTGATGCAGATGGTTCGGCCTCTTTTCGCAAGTCAATTCAGCGGAAAGAAGAGAAGTGGTGGCTCCCGGTACCCCGTGTCCCCCTGCAGGTCTCAGTGAGAACTCAAGAAAGAAGTTGAATCATTCTAGAGAAAGTGCTAGTCAAATTCTCAAAGCAGCCATGTCTATCAACAACATTGCGTTGGCCGAAATGGAAGTTCCCGAGTCATATTTGGAAACCCTCCCTAAGAACGGAAGAGCTTGCCTCAAAGATTTTATTTACCGATACATCACATCAGATCAATTCTCTTCAGAGTGTTTACTTGATTGCTTAGACATATCTTCTGAACATATTACACTCAAAATTTCCAGCAATGTGAAGCTTGTGCTAGTGTGAGAGTTGGGGTCCCACAACCGTCCTTTTGAAAACTGCAAAAAAAGACACCAGCAGGCCATGACAATAATTTGATAAACTTGTACATAGCCATATAAACCAACTTGTGTTATTTCATAAACCTTGTAAGAAGAAGAGACAAGTTACTGCACCATCTTCTCCAAACGAACACACCAAGCTCCCGCAAGGACAGGTTATTTACCGCAAAACCGTCATAGAAGGAGATTCGAGATTCATACTGATTTGAGGCAAAAGAGAATCGCAGCGGAAGACCAGTTCAAAGCAAAACGGATCGATTACAACGGGAACACCGCAAAGCCAGTTGTTATCACGAAAATCCTTTTTCGAACCATAGCAGCGCAAACTTCAGGACTGTAAGACATACACACACCAAACCGTATCAGCTTGCATAATTGGTACCAAGTGAGGACAAAAATGTGTAAATACCAATACTACTCAAAACCAACAACCGTACACCACAAGCAGCCAAAAACTGCTACACACCACTCCAACCTTCATAACACATCAGACAACAACCTGCCATTGCAAATCCACACCAGACAAACTCTTCATAAACGGTACAAAAACCTGCAACCTGCAGTATCAAGCCTCCCACTCCTAACTTACAACAACAACAACTAATAGCCAGCATCAGGGGGAGATAAAAGGGGGGAGATACTCACGATCACAGGGGGGCCTCCAAAAAACCCTAGCAGCCACAGCTTGGAAACCATCTCCTTCAACATCAGAATCACAAACCTTTCCTCAACCTGTGCATCCTCAAATCCATAACCTATTCTCTTACCTCCTTCATAAAAAACAGCAGAACTAAATATACCAGACAATTTTTCCAACTCTTGATGCCATCTTCATTCAACCTCCATCTGAATATCTCTTCAACAATCCTCACACAAACCCACCGTCAACCATCTTCAAACAAACAAATTTCATCATGTTCATTCAACAGAACTCCTTCTCCATTCTTGCTAACACCATCTTCTTCTTTAATTGAGCAACAACACAACAAATTCACCTTCGTCTTCTTTAACCAACATCAATCAACACTTTCAATCGTCCTGTTTCTCTTCTTCGCTAAAATCAAACCACCGAAACATAAACTTCCATTTCTGGTAAACACACTACCAAACCCTTCGCCGTTCACAAACAAAACCACTTTCAACATTCCTTAAACCTTTCTCAAACCTAAACAGAACCCGACCACAACAAATTTCGAAGTCAATCCAAACCCTCACAAATCTTCTCTAACCCCCTGTCTTCTACAAAACTCCAACTCCTCGCCAATATTCTTCAACCTTCGCAACCCAGACTTTCATTTAATCTCTGATTCAATAAATCCTTCAAACTTCCACTAATCGCAGAACCAGAATAAGAAGAAGAAGGGAGGACCTTACCGCAGCGAAGCAAAACCAGAGCTAAAAAACCACCAACCAGGATTTGATTTTGAGAAAAGACGGAGGCACCGGAAACAAAAAAGAAGGGAGCATCGACCTTTGTTTTCATTGGACCCTGGTATCAATTTGTGTACTTCCAAAGATACGTTGTTGATGTTGTTCCATTACATTAGGTTCTGTTTCATTTAGGATTTTGTGGAAGCCCGTTTAACTTTGGTTGCCACTCACCTTCTGTTTTTTTTAACAACTGAGTTCTTTCTTCTTTTTTTTTGTTGGTTGTTGATATTTGTTATGGGTTTTAGGCCCATATGTTTTTCATATTCACACGCCAATGTTCTTTCAGCACCCTCCATCTTTGTTTTAAGATTTTTTAGGGTTGTTTAAACTTAACTTAATTTTATTTAATCGTTTTTAGATTTTGATTTCCTTCATTTTCATTTTTTTTTTGGGTCGATGACGATACCCCGAGTTATAGTTTGTCAAATTATTGACAGATAATAACAAACCCGAGACCGTTTTTTTGTCAAAACTTTCATTTTCCTTTTGTTTATTATTCTTTAGTCATTAATGACTTTAATGATTATTATCGGTCAAATTATTTCAGTCGAAACTATGTCATTTTCGCTTCAAATCATTTAAAACTCCAAAAGAAGGAAATTCTTGAAATCTAGCATTTCTTGGATCTTCGAGTGAATAATTCTCGAGGCACGCTCTTGAGTTGTTATTCATTCAATCTTTTGATTTTCTCAAACGTATTCTCAACGTCATTTTGATCAACACCCCGAAAGAAAGAGGCACTTGGAATCTAGCATTCCTTGTGTCTTCGAGTGAATAACTCTTGAGGCACGCTCTTGAGTTGTTATCCACTCAACCTTTCGACTTTTTCAAATTCAATCATTTTCAAACATTCTCCTAAGTCGAATGCTCGTCCGCATTCGCAACCCACATTTCATTCACAATTCCTCGTGGTCTCGATATTAGGAGCACCCTTAGGGACTAATATCGTTTCTCACCATTCTAACCCTTGACACGTCGTCAAGTCGGTTCCATCTTCGATCAAATCCTCGACACGTCGTCGAGCTACTTCAAAACAACTTCCTTTTGGCCTCGCATGCCATTTCTCGATTCGATCCTTTCACAAACATTTCTAAAACTTACGAAAGAGGGATATTCTCAGAATCAAGCATTCTTTGAATATTCGAATGAGTAACTTTCGAGGCGCGCCCTTGAGTTGTTATTAGTTCATTCTTTCGATTTCAAAATATCCAACCCTTTATCATTTAACCTATTCATCCCGACTTCCGAAAGAATTGAGTTCTTGGAATCTAGCATTCCTTGAATTCTCGAGTGACAAGCTCTTGAGGCACGCTCTTGGGTTGCTTGCCAGTCACTCTTTCGTTCCTCAACTCAAACTTCCAACCCCTTCAACCTCATCTTTTCGTGGTTGTTACCACGAACTACGATTGCTCTGATTCTTCATTCTCGTCCAAATGTAAGATACGTAGGCACAAGATTACGAGATCTTGACGACCTACCTTCTACCCATTTCTCCCATTTCCCCGTCTTCTTTTTGTGGTTGTTGCCACGAACTACGACTGCTCTGATTCTTCATTCTCGTCCGAATGTAAGATACGTAGGCACAAGATTGCGATGATCTTGGCGAGCTACCTTCTATCCATCTCCCATTTCCCCCCATCTTTTCCCGTAGTCGAACTACGACGCTCTGATTTCTCATTCTCGTCCGAATGAGCATACGTAGGCACAAGGGCCCGAATCCTTGGCGAGCACCCTATCCTCCAATCACCCATCTCTCCCTTGCGTCTTTAACTTTTTACCCTACCAATTCTACCCTTAACAACGAGAAGAAAACAAGTAAACCTAAACAACACTCCCCACAATTACCTTAAGAGGTTCCCGTCGAGTACGACAGACGTGAGGGGTGCTAATACCTTCCCTTCACGTAACCGACTCCCGAACCCGGAACATGGTTGCGATAGCCCTGTTCCTATCCTTTCGTTTTAAGAGGTTTTCTCGATATTTTCCTCTCCCGTTTGTTCGGGAAAAATAAAGTTCGGTGGCGAGTCTGTCGAACCGCATTTTCGCGCCTTTCGCGCGAGGGTCGTATGTTCGAATGAATTTTCGAGGTGCGACAGGGTGTTATGGGAAAAGCCCAAATTGTGAGGCCCAAGACTAAGTTTGACAAAATAGAATTCTGAAGGGAATTAGGATTCATTTGTGAACCGTGAAAAGTATTGTGGCTAGAGAGCTCTGAGGAGAAGATTGGGGGAAGAAGATTCCCGGAGATAATCGTGAAGGCTTTGAATCGACTAAGGTATGGGGAGTATAACTTTTCATGATTTTCCATGTGTAACTTTCGATGTAATTATGGTTGATTTACGGGTTTAAGGGTTTTATGGAGAACTATGAGAAAAAGGGATTTTTGGCCTTCGTGGCCTAAATCTATTATGGAGATTGTAACCGTAGGGATTTTGAGGGTAGAGATGAGAAATTATGATCTTTGGCCTTCGTGGCCTAAACCGATTATAGGTAAATCTAGCCGTGGTTCAATTGGGGAAAAAGGGATTTTGGCCTTCGTGGCCTAAATCTGATTGTGGAAACTCTGATGTTGTGGTGTAATGGTAGGTATTCCTGACAGTTAGAGCATAATATGAGAAAGGGAAACCTTAGGCATTCGTGGCCAAAACCTTAAATTGTTATATGTCTGACCCTGTAGGAATAGGAATATTCAAATGTGAGTAACTCTAATGCCTTAAGGTGTAATTGAAGGAAAAATTGTGATTTGAGGCTGAATATGTTACGGGATTGGCCTAATAAACCGTAGGTTTTGTGCATTTATCGTCGTAGGACCTTAGCGATGATTTATAGAGGTTTTGGGGGCATTGGGAAAGTGAATCGTGTGGACGTTTGAGTTGATTTAGGTTCTCGAGCGTAACAGTGTTTTGCTATCCGTCACGACTGTTCATGTTTTCGGTCGAAATCGTTTTGGACGTAACTTTTGATCCGTAAGTCCGTTTTGGCCCCCGTTCGAAGCGTTGGAAAGTTAATGAATAGGGCTATGACATAGTATAGACAAGGGAATTGGTTTTCCAATATTTTTATATCTAATTATGTTTGAGAAGTCAATTGTTTATATGTTCTATTAATGAATCATGTTCTGGTTCAGTGATGTCTTGATGTTTTGATGCCGCAATTTTCCTGATGAATTACCATGAGGATAATTGTGATAATATGTGATAATATGATGAACTAATATGAGTAGGACTGTGAAGTTTATGTTATTAATAGGCGATAATATGAGAATTACCGCAAGTATAATTATGAATTAATATGTGATAATATGTGATAATATGATGAATTAAAATGAGTATGACTGTGAGCGCTATGTGATTTGTATATGATTATATGATTATTTATATGATGTATGATGATGATTATTATGATTATATGATGACATGATGTATGATGATGATTATTATAATGAGCTATGATGACATGACGTATGGTGATGATTAGTTATGACGTTTGATGATGATGAATATGATGAATGATGATGCACCTATGATGTTGTTATGAGGATGATTTGCGACGTGTGAATCATGCATTCATGTGCATCCGGACTTCGGTTCAGGACCTCGATTACTTTGGCTTCAATCCCATTGTATGGATGTGAAGTGTTTTGATGTGCTCCGGTTCTATAGTAGAATCGATCCTATTAATGGGGATCTATGGAGGGTTGATGGCCCAGTGTCCATCATGCTGTGATGATTGGTACCACATGCATTGAGTCTTGTTGCCTTTGCATTTATGGGTCTTTTGTATGATTTATGATGTTGTGGCCTTTGAGGCATATTGAAGGATATGAATGTGTTGAATATGATTATGATGCCATTTATATGTTGATTTTGATACATTGATTATTATGAATTGTTTTACTCACTCTGCCTGTTTGAATGTTACCTCCACGTGGGTAATGTGCATATGATCAGGTTTAGCCGTGGATGCCGTCGAGGATGTTTTTAAAGTTTTTGAGTGGTTAGCCTTTTTGGTTAGCTTAGAGGGTCTTGCTCTGATATGTAACATCGGGTTAGGTTCTTTTGAGTTAAACTATGTTTACTTTGATTTAATTTTGATTATCTTCCCTGATGAGGAAAACCTTGATTTATGCCCTTGATTCCGCTGCTTTGTGCAATTTGATGTATTTTGAGAAAACCCGTTGTTTACAGAGCCTTGACCTATTTTTGAAAATTTGAGAAATGTACGCCCTTTTGAGGTGACTTTTTTTTTATAAAATTTAATATTTTACTCTGATTTATGTGAAAAATGTGTCTTTTAATCGTGGGGTAGAAAAGGGTGTTACATTGAGCGCCACTTGTCTTATTTTTGTAGGAAGGCCGTTAGGGGCAGTTATTTCGACCATTTTAAATAGGAAGTCTTAGCGTTGGGATTGGTGTGTTCAAAGTTGTACAAAGTCTCCAAAAATTACTCAAAGTACCCGTGCGCAGAGAAAAGAGTGTGTTGAGAAAATGTACATTTGCCAAAACACCATATCTTTACACTTTAATTTGAGTTTTATCTTTTTATCACAAGTTTGTCTTCTTTATCAATCATTTTTCAATGCATTTACTTGTTTATTGATTAAGTTTCTTCAATTTACTTTCTTTAAAATTTTAAAGTTGTTAACTTTTAGATCATGAATACTATCGAAGTATTCACTAGTTTCCAAACTCCATTTTAAGATTTACTAGCACATGTCTTAAGATCAGTATGGTCGATGATGTAAGTAGCTAAATTCTTTTTTGATTTGGAAGACCACCAGTTGTTTACTAATTTTCACGGTAAACAAATTGGCATGTCTATTGGGATAATGCTAGTAGTTTTCTTTTCAAAACTTCATTTTATTATTGTTCTCTTTGAAAACTTCGTTGTATGTTATTGAGAAGTGGTAAAGTAGCCACCACTAACGAAGATATACCAAGGAGAAGATATACTAGGAGAATGGCGAATTCAAATTAGCAAAATGTTTCGATTCCTCAAGTTCATCGAGTAACAATGGAGAACCGCCCTAAGTATCTTCGATTGGGGGAACAACAGTTCCAACGACTGTGTCAAAACTAATGTCATCCATGGCAAGTTCGATGCCCACACATTTGATTACCCATAGTGTGCCCATTCTAAATTATATTGGGCCAAGGGGTCCTCCAGTAACCCCTCTACCAATGGGGAATGCTTCGTGTAGGCCTTTCATGCCCTCGGGTTTCTCTATGCCCTTAGGCGGTCAGAGTAACCTTATAGAATGCCAACATCTATGGTGATGAACATGCATAACACCGTATCAACATACTTATAACTAGTAATGAATGTTACTTCACCATTACAAGGATCAGGATCTGGGATAAACATGGGTCGAAGTAGCCAACCCTTAGGAATTGGTTATCTCACCCAAATGCCAAATTTGACTAATAATTCTACAGCGGTTATTAGGCAACAAATGGACGAGAGTAATCATGAAATGGTCCAAATGTTAGCCCAAAAAATGGGGATGATTTTTAATCCCCTAATCCAAAGCAATACTCAATCCAACCAACAAAATGACAGTGCAGATGACACACCTTGCAGATTTTTTTGGAGTACCACAGCATCCTCGACATCCATAGAGAGAATACAAATTGGCAAATCAGGGAATAGTCCTTGAAGAATATCCTACCATTAATCAAGTTCAACCAAACCAAAGAGACTAACCCCATGCAAATCTAGTCAATCCAATAGTAGCGGTCAAACATCCTAGAGTTGAACCCCTCAGAGCCCAACCTCAAATTCCTATTGAGGATAGACCAAGGGTAGTCATAGTGGATAGGGATCAAAATGCTGATAACATTGTACAACAGATTTGACGTGATGATATGGCTGCAGATAAAAATCTAGCAGCCATGATCGAAAGGATAATGACGCAAAATAGGGTAAACTTTGGTCTTCAAAAACCAAACTATACTTCGCTACAATAAGATCTACCTCCTAGATGGAAAGTTCCTAAGTTCACTAAATATTTTGGGGATACCACTGAATCCACTGTCGAACGTGTGGTTAGGTACTTGATAGAGGCCGGAGAGATTTCAAATAATGAAAATCTTAGGGTAAAATATTTCCCAAGCTCTCTCACCAAAAATGCTTTTACATGGTTTACAACCTTGCCACCAAATTCGATCTATAATTAGACCCAGTTAGAAAGATTGTTCCATGAACAATTTTATATGGGACAAACCAAGATTAGCCTGAAGGAATTAGCCAGTATCAAACGAAAGTTTACTGAGTCAATAGATGATTACTTGAATAGATTTCGTCTACTTAAAGCCAGGTGTTTTACACAAGTTCCAGAACACGAATTGGTCAAAATGGCCGCTGGAGGTCTAGACTATTCTATTAAAAAGAAATTAGACACCCAATACTTGAGAGATATGGCATAACTGGCTGATAGGCTTCAACAATTAGAATGCTTGAAGGAGGAAAAAGTCAGAGCAAATAAAAACAAGAGGGTGGCCTATGTCGAATTTAATGAAGACAACGAGGGAAAATATAATGAGCCTCCAAACTTCAACGAAAGTGAGATCGATCTCGCTGAGTTAAAGCAAGGGCCCCCTTATTCCTGTAAAGTCTTATCCCCCTCAAACGGAAAAAATCCACTCGAACCAGATAGGAACAATAGATTCCCTAAGAAAACTTACACCTTCGACGTCACCAAATGTGATGAAATATTCAACTTGTTAGTTAAGGATGGTCAAATGATAGTGCCTCCCGGTGCTAAAATTCCTTATTTAGAGCAAAGAAAGAAGAGAGGTTTTTGTAAGTATCATAATTTTCTTGGTTCATTAAACATCCCAATGTTTTCTTTTCATGGATCTTATTCAAAATACCATCAAGGATGGAAGACTAAGGTTTGGAGAGAAAGTGAAGACTCAGATGAAAATCGATGTTGACCTTCTACAAGTGGTTGATGCTCATTTCATTGAACCAGTTATTTTCAATATGATTAAAGTTAATGATGACTTTGCTCACAACATTAACATGATCGAAGTTAGTGGCGACTTCATCAATGATGTTGTCATGGTTAAGATCACTGAGGATCTTGACGAGAAGGTTTTGAAAGATTACATATGTGAGGTTACTGATGGCCTTAACAAAGGAGCCGTCAAAGACTATAACAACAAAATTGCTGATGGTTTTGATACTATAGGAATCATTGAGTATTCCAATTTGGTGATGGTAACAAAAGAAATCGCTGATGGTTTCATGCGGATGGATAAGGATACTGATGGCCTTACGATGGAGTTTCAAATTTTAGAAATTAACGAGGATGTCGCTATGGATATTAACATGGTCGAACTTTTGCAAGAAACTTCGATGGAAACTGACGAAGAGCGACGAAAAGAGGAATACAACAAACTAGCTTTCCCGAAGGAAGAAGAGAGTCTGATCAATTTTCTACACAGGTGTCAGAAGAAAAAGTCGGAGGTTATGCTTTGCCCAAGGTGCAGCGCCTTGTTCGACAAGAAAGCAGCCCAAAATATGAAGGGAGTTCGATTGGTGAAGGCTAGAAGAAACTGGAAAGACTTCGGTAGCCACCAAATTTTTGATAAGAAGGGGTCATACAGGGGGCAGGATCAAGTGAAGCAAAGATTGCCAAGTGCCAAACCAACCACTTTCAAGCCAACTGCAGAGGCTTTTAGAGGAAAGTGGGCAAAGCTAGTCGAAGACATAAAGCAAGGCCAACAAAAGTGGCAGAACTTCAAGGTCAATAGGGGTTCATCGATTGGGTACTGTAGGGAGTTCCACACCACTAGGAAGTCAACTTATATCTCTGAGAACTACAAAGGCAAGAATCCGATGACTAGATCTCAATGGAGAAGGGAGCATAAGAGAAGGAAGACAGAAAGGGAGGCCAAAGAGAATCAGAAAGCTGAATCAAGCACCAATGTACATGCTGAAAAAGGAGTTGAAACCAATTGAAAAGAAGCCTGTAGAGGGAAAGGTATTTCCCACTCAAGAAGAAGAGGCTAAAAAGGAGTATGGTTGTTCGATCGCTGAAGACGAGATGCTCATTGATGACTTCGATACAAATTCAAAAGCATATTTGGACATCATGGTTAATTTAGTATTTGTGCTGCCAAGGGAGTTTGACAAAGTTACTGAGGTCGAAGAGCTGGAGGATAATAACAACATAAAGATGGACACTCACATGCCAGTTTGTTACTATGTTATGAATAATAGTTGTGTAAAAGAATAAAATGCATTCTTCGAAAGACCAGATGAGGCTATGAAAAGTCATTTAAAACCTCTCTTTATTACAGGAATAATCAAAGATGTACTAGTCAACAAGATCTTGGTAGATTACGGTGCAGCAGTAAACCTGATGTCGTATTTCATGCTAAAAAATATAGGCAAGTTCGACATGAACACGAAGCCTCACAATATGGTGTTATCCAACGATGAACGAAAAATTGGCACCATATTAGGGGTGATTCAATTCGATCTAACAGTAGGAACCATTATTAGACCAACCGTGTTTATGGTTGTGGAGATTAAGGCTAAATACAATTTATTGTTAGGGCGTGAATGGATTCACAACATAGGAGTCGTGCCATCATCAATGCATCAAAGAATTACCATCTGGCGAACAGATGGTATTGTGGAAAATATCGAAGCCGATCAGAGCTATTTTATGGCTTCAATTAATCATGTCGATAAACACAGCTTTGACAAACATTTGGCTAATATTTCTCCTTGTAATCCGGCCAGTTTCATATTTACTTCAGATGACAATGTGTATTGCTCTTTGTATTTGCACCCCACTAATGGTTTTTAGTGGGATCGAGAGGTTGTGGACGAAGAGGACCTTGCATACATAGGGACATCTGGAATCGACCCAACAGGTTGGTGGAGCGAGTTTGGTGATGATGACTGAGTTGCCAACGCTCGAAAGAATTTTGGCTTATATAGCCGAAAATAAATTAAAAGCGGCTTTGGATGCCGAAGTAAAATTCATAGTTGTCGAAGCCAATAAGGAGTCATATCAGGAAAGTCCTAGTAAGAACTTCGACCTAGAAGCACCTAATAAGGTTCAGGATGAAGGGCAAGGCCACAGGCTCGACGCCATTTACGATGACGAGCCTTTGGTGTTCGAGAAAGATCCACTGGCAACCAACATCAAAATTCTAGGGCAAGATCCACTTGAAGAGATCGACTTGGGAGACGGGGTGATAAAAAGGCCAACGTATATCAGTGCCAATGTCAACCCTTAACTCAAAGTCGAAGTGATCTAATTGTTAAAGGAGTTTAAAAAATGCTTCGCATAGGATTATGACGAAATGCCTGGTTTGAACAGAGAGCTGGTTAAATTAAAGTTGTCAATCAAGCCTGGGAAGAACCCCATTAAGCAGAACCTAAAGAGGTTTGCACTTGAAATTCTCTCTAAAATTAAAGAGGGGGTCGAAAGACTTCTGGAATGCAAATTCATCTATACAGCCAGGTATGTCGAATGACTTTCAAATACCGTGCCAGTTATTAAGAAAAATGATACTTTGAGGGTTTGCATAGATTTTAGAGATTTAAATGATGCAACCCCAATGGATGAGTATTTTATTCCTGTGGCAGAAATGCTAATCGATTCTTCTGCGGGACGCGAATACCTTAGTATGCTCGATAGATATTCAGGATATAATCAGGTATTCATTACTGAAGAGGATGTCCCAAAAACAACATTTTGATGTCTTGGAGCATTAGACACTTATGAATGAGTGATGATGCCTTTCAGATTAAAAAATGTCGGGACAACATACCAAAGGGCAATGAATTTGTTTTTTCATGATTTCATTGAGATTTTTATGCAAATATATGTTGAGGATATTGTTGTAAAGTCAATTTCTGGGGAAAGTCACATAGACCATCTTCAACAATCCTTCGAAAGGATGAAGAGACATGGTTTGAAAATGAATCCTCTCAAATGTGCTTTTTGTGTGCAGGCGAGGGATTTCTTAGGCTTTGTGGTCCATAAAAAGGGAATCAAAATAAACTAGAACAAGACCAAGGCCATAACGGAGACGAAAGCGCCATCGACAAAGAAGGAGTTTCAGTTATTGCTATGCAAGATTAATTTCTTGAGAAGGTTTATCTCGAAACTTAGCGGTAAAAATCAAGCCTTATCACCTCTGTTTGGACTCAAGAAAGAAGGATTCAAATGGGGGCAAGCTCAACAAGAGGCTTTCGACAAAATCAAGGAGTACTTGAGCCATCCTCCAATTCTGATTCCACCTTGTAGAAATGAAAGTATGAAGTTGTATATATCTTCTCCCAATAAGAATTTAGGGAGCATGTTTATCTCAAGAAGATGAAGATGGTGTCAAAAGAGCCATTTACTATCTTAGTAGGGTCTTGAACGATGCATAAACTTGGTATAACACAGTCGAAAAACTATGTCTGTGTTTGTATTTCTCATGTGTAAAACTTAAGCATTATATAAAGCCCGTTGGCGTTTTTGTTTCCTCACATGTTGATGTTGTAAATCATATGTCGTCAAAACCAATTTTACATAGTTGAATTGGCAAATGGGCATTAACTTTAACTAAATATTCTTTAACTTATATGTCCAAAAAAGCTGTTAAGGGACAAGTAGTGGCGTACTTTATAGTCGTCCACTTTATAAATGAGGAACTATTATATTACCTTGAACTAGAACCTTGGAAATTATACTTTGATGGTTCAAGTCATAAAGACGGGACAGGCGTATGAGTATTGATTATTTCTCCTAACAAAATTCAAGTATAAAGTCGAGGGTCTCTGTTCGAATAATGAGGGTGTATACGAGACTCTTATAGCCGGACTTGAAATATTGTTTGAATTGGGGGAAACTCGAGCATAAATAATGGGTGACTTAGAGTTGGTCATAAAATAGAACACAAAGAAATACAAATGTGTGAAAGAAAATCTCATCATGCATTTCAATTGGATGTTCATCCATCCTAAACCATAATTCCTCCCTCTCTCTTACCTTGTTCTCATTTTTCATCTCCACTCAATAACCTCCACAAATCTTTACCACACACCATTGTCTCCTTAAAATCAAGATCATCACCACCCGCATTTTGAGAGGCTCATGTGCATGACAATAAGAGTATGATGCATATACTTCTTCCATGAACCAAGTCACATCCATTTGAAAATAATCTTCAAACATGAATAATTATTCCTTCATGAACTCACATAATAACACCATGAAAACCTCGTCATCTTCATATCAACAATCGTGTTCCCTCCTTCGTTTTGTTTCCCCCGCACCAAAAAGCCATATCACTAAGTCCATCGCCAAAGCACTCTATTCGCACCATACCAGATCAACAACAATATGTTTCAATAACTCGAACATAATTCGACGATGTTTTTGTTTTGCTAGTATGTAATTGTTATGGCATTTTGATTCAGGTACTAGACCGAGCACGTCGCCATCGTCTTTGACGTAAGCTACAACGAAAAATTCAAACAGCAGTACCAAGACCGTGTTGGTAATTGTTTTGACTGTGAGATTTTAGTTTAAACTTATGTTGTTTTCATTATTGTGGTCATGATTTATTTTCATTTAACAATTACAACTTTGATCTCTTGCTTTAATTTGGTTTATGTTCAGTTTTGAGTGTGTTTTGGTAATCTCGTGTTACATACTGCTGCTACGTTCATGTTACAGTTTTTGTTTCATTTACACTAAGTGCATCTCTTGTACTTGCTTTGAATATGTTTGTCTCGGGATTCGTTTCGCAAAAGACTATGCCATGTATCATTCATGGCATTACTTTATTTTTATTCTAAGGAGTAGAACATGTGACACATGTTGGTGCCATGAACTGAGTTTTTTTAGTAACTCTGTTTCTACTCTTTATTTATTTATTTATTTATTTATTTTTAATTTTTTCTTAATTTATATCTTAACTACTGTGCGCATGTGAAGTCAGATGAATATATATATATATATATATATATATATATATATATATATATATATATATATATATATATATATATATATATATATATATATATATATATATATATATATATATATATATATATATATATATATACACGTACGTACTACTGCATTACATTTTATATGTACATATTTTCTTGTTGATTTTCATTTTATGTGTGGTTGTAAACTTTTATATTCACATACTACTGCTTTGCGTCTAGAATATATTTCTACTTTTAATATTTAGTTTTATGGCAAAAATATTGTCTAGATCCTTTAAGTTATTTTAAAATATCAAGTTAGTCTTATAAGTTTTTTTTGTAACGCTTTGGTTATTTATGTTAAGTATCATTTGCGTCGTTGACCTTTTAAAAAATCTCTACTACAATAAATTGCAAACTCATACACTATTTGAACTGGTTTTTTTATGCTGATCACGAATATGCAATCAAATTTATTGAACAAGTTACAGTTCATGAGAATCAGAGGAAAAAGTGGACAAATACATAATGAATATCGTTCAATCCGACCAAAATACACAATCAAACGCAAATTTATTTACATATTCGTGATCAGCATAAAAAACTAATTCAAATGATATATGAGATTGCAATTTACTGTAATAGAAATTTTTAAAAAGGTCAACGCCGCAAACGTTACTAACATAAAAGACTAAAGCGAAAAAAAACTTAAAAAACTCACTTGATATTTTTTTTAAAAAAAACTTAAAGAACTAGCATATGCTTTTTTAGGATGATATACTAATGCCATAATGAATATTGCTACTGGTCATATGAGTTTTCTATGCAATACTGCCACTGGTCATATGAGTTTTAGATGCAATCGGTGTGTTGTGATATTTATCATGGTGAATACTTTATTAATGATTTAATAATGAAAATACATCATATATTTTTTATTTATTTATTTTCTCAATTTGTTTATACTAATTAATATTATTTTTTTAGTGATTTAGGAATATATTTTTCCTTATTTAATTTAATCTAATATTTAGTAACGGTTTTACTTGGATTATTGCTTTATTCATTTACAATTAAAAAATAAAATAAAAACACTTTGTTAATTATTTTGTTAAATATTTTTTATAATTATTTTGTTAATGACTTTTGTTAATAATTTTTTGTTATTTATCTTTACTAATATTTATATTAATTAGTTACCTTTAATTTTTAATATTTGGTCTCAACTAACTTTTTTATTCTAAGAATATATTTTCCTATTTTATTTTATTTGTTAAAACAATAAATTCAAAAAATATTTTCTTTATTTAGTCTTTTCTGATTAATCTTTTGATTTAAAATTTGAAATATTTAGGTTTTATTTTGTTATTTTCTTTGTCGATCTAACTACTAATTTGGTGATTTAAAGTTTGATTCCTTAGTATAGAATTTTAGCTCCCTTTGTTTTGATTTCATGGTTTCGACTCTTATCTGGACTATGTCACTTGTTTATTATCTTGTGTTTGTCATGTATCTTTATCATATTACTTCTCTTTGCCTGATATGTGATTGGTTGCTTCCATTATTTAGTCTCGTTATCTCTTGTTGATCCATCTTGATGTTTGCCTTATACACGTGTTGTTATTTGTCCATGAGTTTAACCCTGATGATTGATGTTTTGCTTTGCTTTATCTCGGTACTATCTTCATGATGCCTATTTTATTTGATATTCTCTTGATGCTTTTCTTTGTACTCCATTGATCTTGATTTTTCCATTATCTGATTCCAAAGGAAAGAATCCTTTGTTGACTGCCATGTCATATTTAGGATATCCTTGTCCATCTTTCCCCCGCGAACTTGTGAGAGTCTTACTTGTAACCTAGTTTAGGTTTGGAGTCACCATACTCTGTGTAAGTGTCATGGTTATGAACACTTACTCTTCCCCTTGGAACCTTGATCGTTATCAAGAGTTCATCATTCCTAGTTAGGCGAACTACAGAGGCTCTAATTCCTCTTTTCTAGTCTGGATACGTAGGAAAAAATGTGATATCTTATCGAGCCCTCTAAACTCTAACCACTAACAACTAACATTTAACTCCCTTATCTCTCGCTGCCGTGTGATCGAGACCAATTTACCTTACCACTTGTCATAGCCCTAGGATTAGACTCGCCGCACTCCATGTAAGTGTCATGGCGATGAACACTTACTTTCCTTAGTTAGTTTTTCAACTTAGACTTAGTAGAGTTTGTAAACTCTATGTAAGTGTCATAGTGTAACCCGGTGAACTGACTTTAAACAATGTTGCGGATAGCAAGAGTCGCCACCGACTTTTATTTTATCCATAAGGAAAGGTTATAAAAGAACAGGAAAGACCTTAGAGAATATTTTGGGTCCGGGGGGTAGGTTATGAAAAGGGAAGGTATTAGCATCCTTTTCATCCATGGTTATCCATGGGCTCTTAGGTACTTAAGCTCACTTTTGAATTGTTTTGAAATTGTAGTGTGTGAATAGAAAATTTCCAGAATAGTTAGTAAATAATCCATGTAAGGATGTGTTAAGAACTTGTTTGAAAACTTGTTGAAAATTTGTTTAAGTGCGAAACAGTTTTGAAGTGAGCAAGCACCTAGGAGTAACCTATCCTAATGTTTAAAGGTCTTTCTTATTCTTCATTCTTTCCTTTAGTAAGACTATCCCTACTATAATGGAGTAGGTAGTCCTTACTTTGGATGTTAAGGGACATGTGAGGGACAATTTGACTTTGAAGGCCATTGTGGGATGTAATAAGCACATATAAGGGACCATCATCATTTTTCGAAAGGGACTCGATTCGTAAAGGCAACCATAAGGGACTTTGATGATTTTTCTATCTGAGGGACTTGCTTTATACACCCCACTTAACCATTATTCGTAGGCAACTTGAGGGATATCCTTAGGAAGTGAGACGGCGATTAAAATCGACTTACGTGTGTGACGTGTTTATTTTAATTATCTTTATTTAAAAGTGATCTAAATTTATTTTAATATTACATACATGTTGTTACACTCCCTAATTACTAACCATAATAATAATTAAATAATTAAACAACTTTACATCCAAGAAACAATTACAAAATAATAAGCAAAATAATTAAATAGCAAAGATAAATAAAATATAAATAAGCAATAATAAATAATAAAGGGGGTTAATTCTAAGTTTACTCGGCAAGACATCGCATCTTGTGCCTACGTATCCTTACGGGAGTGGAATCAGAGTAATCGTAGTTCCCCTCAATAGGGAGGTTAGAAACTTCTTGACTGTGGTCAAGGTCTCAAGGGGAATGAACGCATCTTAAGGGCACGCTTACGTGGAGTGTAGAAACTCCAAATCTCTACGTTGAAATGTTAAGTTGTAATTAGGGTTAAATTAGGGATTCCACGGCGGGAAACCCTAAAATGAGCGCGGCGGCTCTTTGACCTAATGCTAAGGGTAAAATTGTAATTTTGCCTGCGGCGAGGCATGTATGAAAATTTAGGGTTTGTAAGGTGAAAGGGTTTGAAGTTGAGGACTATTGGCGCGGCGACCAAAAGCTAGACCTAACCTTCGGATGAGTGTAACTTGACAAAAGTATTGATGAAGAGGTGTGAGAGATTTAAATCATACAAGCGGAAGTAAAATGCGGAAAGTAAATGCGATTATTTGTTCGCGAGGTTACAACCAAGAAGCAGTTACAATAATAATGAAACTTAAATAAAACACAACGTAATAAGCTGCAAAAATGAACACACGCGTTAGTGGGCAGAGTTAGGCGACAATCAGAAAAAGATGCAAATTTGAGATTTTTATTATTGTTTTATAAAAAAAATCTTGAATAAAGTTAAAAAAAAGAATTTAATACTAACTGGCAAAAAAAGATTTAATTTTAATTAAAAAAGAGTTTTATTATTTTTTTTAATATTTTTAAGAAAAGTTTTCTTATTTTTATTTTAAAAAAAGAGTTTTTTTTTTGTTCATTCTTTTAAAAAAGGGTTTTTTAGTTTTATAAAAAAAAGGTTTTAAAAAATGTTAGTTTATTTAATTTTTATATAAAAAGAAAACCTATTATTTAAAAAACAAAATAAATAAAAAACAACTTAAAAAATGATGGGTTGGGCCGGTAATCACTTCCGGACCCAACCCGTATGGTGTAAATGAGGGACTTGTAGAATTAGGGTTTCAGAACCCCATTCTTTCCCTTCGCAGCGCCGTTTCGCTTCCTCTTCTTTCTTCCTTGCGGCGATTTTCTTCGTCCTTTGTCTCTCTCATTGCATGTTGAATTTCCTGAAATCAAAACTCCAAAACATCAGATGTAAACCAATTCGATGTTCGCACTTACGTTTGTGTGTGAATCTCCGGTAAGAATGGGGGATGTTCGTGGCCAATGATGGATCAACTGAGGCTCGAGAGGATTTGCTCGTCTAGGAATAGGCGCTGGTGAATCTTCTCCGTCGGTGTTTCACGGTGGAGGCTCTTGTTTCGATCTCGCTCCCCTCGCGGCCACTAGCGCTAGGGTTTCGCTTGCGATCTTGTTCGCTTCTCCGCCGTTGTTGTCTAGGGCTTTCGCGATTTTTTCTCCTTTCTCACAGGTGGTATTTCCCCTTTTTATATACTCTTGTGGTTTCATGGGCTTTGTTTATGATTGAGACCCACATTCGAAATTTCAATCTGATTGGATTTGATTTACGTTTTTCCTGATACTTTGAGATTATTCCTCTTTTGGACGCGATTCATATTACTGCTGATTGGATTGGATTCTCTTTTGATATTTGCAGATGTGGATTTGATTTTCCTGATGGATTTTCAAACACGGCTTTTGCGATTTGCTTGCTGACTTCCCTTTTTGGGTTCACTTGATTGGATTCGTCTCGATTTGTTTGACACAACTGGATTTGTTTCGAAATGTTTTTATTCTGATTTGTTTTGTTTCGAACCGATTTGAACTATTTTTGATGCAGTCTGGATTGGATTTTCGGTTATTGCCTGATGTGGACCCCTTTGATTTTGTTGGATATCTGTTTCGTTTTGGTTAACTGGATTATTTATTCTGATTCCATTTGAACTGCTTCGTGATAAACTGAATCATTCTTCTCTGATTTACTCGAACTCAATTCTTCTGATAGGGACCGTTTTGATACTATGGGCATCTTTTTTACTGATGTGGTTCTTTTGATGCAGATTTTCAGTAAACTAACTTTGGTTATCCAATTTTCGATGTCGCTGTGGGTTTATTGGTTTTGGTCCTAATTTGATATCACTGAGTTTCGAATCTGGCGTAGACTGATACAGCCATAGTGTTGGATCCTTTTGATGTCGATTAGATTTGTCTGGGGATTCATTGATGAATTGAATTGTCCATTCAAGTTTATGCAGCTCGTGACTCGTTTTTGGCTTTGAGTTCTGTTATGAACTTTGGGGAATGTTGATGTTGTTTGATCTTTGATGCCTGTGTTAAACTTCCGGCGGGGGACTCATAACTTGACTGATACACTTACTTGCCTGGGCAGTGATGTTCGAACTGAGCCCAGGCCTGTGCCTTTCGATCTTCTGCAATGAGCTTGCTCATTTGGTTCAAAAGGTGTTGCACTATTATGACATTCTGATATAGATTCGGCTGGTTTTGTTTGGTTGTCTAGCTGCAGGGTTCGAACTCAGTTTCGATTTCTCTTGATTGCTGATGAACTGGTGAACAGAGTTTGGTTTATTTTTGAAACTGAATTGGATTGCTGATGCACTGCTTTTTTTCTGATGCAGCTTTCGGTTATCCAGTTTATTGATGATACTAGGCCATGATGTTTTTCAAACTGAGTCTACGTACCGGATTGCCGTAAAGATCTGAGCTTGCTTCCTTGTGATCTGAAGATGGATTGAATTTTCAAAAAATGATATGTGGTTTTATATGAACTGATGTGCTGATTTTACATGATGGAACTTTGAGTTCGAATTCCAATTCAGCTTCATTTCCAATTTTTTTGGTGTGGACCCTTGATGAAATGGTATTCAGTTTGGTTTTGAATCGAATCCAATTACGGCAAATCAAATCGGTCCCCACTTCTTTTACTCTTCATCTTTCGACAGTCCCTTATGATAAGAACAATAACTACCTGATTTGACGCCGATGGCTCAGATTGGTAACGGGAGTAGGATGCGGCTTTAGTCGTGCCCTCCCGACACTCGATGATGATAATGTTCTGAGAGTGTCAAACAACTTCTAACCTCTTTTCCTGTTGTGTTTTGTTTATCTGTTCTTTTTCAGGTAACCGGGAGCTTGTGGCAAGATTCAAGGGAAGAACAATTAGAGCTCTTTAGGACTTAGGACCTTTAAAATAGACATTCCTTGTAAATGAAATTCTCTTGTAACCAAATAAGTACCCATGAATCAAATTCAAAAGTTATTTGTCCCCTTCATTTGTAAATTAAATACTTATGAAATAAAATTAAACAAATACTTATTTACTTCTCAATTGTAATCTTAAATACTTATGAATAACCAATTTGGAAATTATTTATATTTACTTCTTAGTCGTAAATCATGAACACTTATGAATAAAAAATCCACAAATATTTGAATTCACTTCCTAATTATAAAGTATAAATATTCACGAATGATATTCAAATATACTTAATTTCTCGTCCATGTGTTTATTCCTCTCGTGGTCTCGATCTCACTGCCTGATTAAATCTGGGTGAATTCAAACTAAATCCCATTCATTGTATATCAAGAGAACGCGTTATCAACTGAAATGGAACCCCGCCCAGAATGGTCTTGAAAGCACTGTGGGACTTGTGAACCTTGTGAACCTTCATAAAGTAGCTTGTGGACTTTATGAACTTCATGAAAGGTTATGCAAGTTGTTGGAGAACTTGTGAACCTTGTGAACCTTCTTAGAACACAAAGTCTTGTATTGTGAGGGCAAATTTTGGGGTGCAACACATAGTTATGAACATTTATTCCCCTTCAAACCTTGATATTTATCACGAGTTCCTCATCCCTAGTTAGGTGAACTATGAATGCTCTAATTCCATCCTAGTCAAGATACGAAGGCACAAGATGCGACGTCCTGGCGAGCATACTTAGTGTACATACCTTAGGTTTTTACCTTGGCAAGCAAACAAAAACATAACATAAATACTAACGAGAGGTTCCTGTAGAGTACTACAGATACTTAGGATGCTAACACCTTCCCTAGATATAACTAACTCCCAATCTTTAGATCTCTAGCTATGTTGTTACATAGTGCACTTAAGGTTTTCTTCAATTTGTACCTTTTCCTTTGGATAAATCAAAGCTCGGTGGTGAACTTCATGTTTTGTGATTCAAGTTAATTAATAGCTTGACATATGATTCTCACCACAACAGAAATGGCGACTTCACTAGAGAATATCCCCTAAGAAGGTTAAGCCCACCTTATTTGCATTTGTGTTGTCTTATTTGTTTGCTTGCTTGTATATATGTATATTTGTAAATATCTGTATATATATATATATATATATATATATATATATATATATATATATATATATATATATATATATATATATATATATATATATATATATATATATATATATATATATATATATATATATATATATATATATATATATATATATATATATATATATATATATATATATATATATATATATATATATATATATATATATATATATATATATATATATATATATATATATATATATATATATATATATATATATATATATATATATATATATATATATATATATATATATATATATATATATATATGTTTGTTGCTTGGGTTTTTCTGTATGCAATGTTGTTACCTTTAGTGGTGAGATAAGTCCTAACCCGGACTTAAGTGCACTTATGATAAGATGATAGATATAGTCAAGGAGACTTTGAAGGAGTAGTTGTCGCTACTGCGAAAAAGGGTGCCGACAATGACAAAAGAGTCGCCATCGTTCGTTATTTATCCCAATCGAGGGAAAGGAAACGATCAGGGAAAACTTGACGAAAAAGGGATAAGATTGGTCATCGCAACCAAATCTTGGATTCGGGAGTCGGTTATGCAAAGGGGAAGGTATTAGCACCCCTCACGTCCGTCGTACTCGACGGGATCCACACTTGATTATCTATTTAAAAGGATGATTAAAACTATCTACGCTAAAGGTCTGAGACAAAAGAAAAGAAAAAGGACTCGACAGAGCATCGCCGCTTCGGGCCTACGTATTCTCGTCTGGCACGAGAAATCAGAGTCAACGTAGTTCGGCTAACTACGGGTGAAAGGTGGGGAAAGGTTGCTCGCCAAGACACCGCGTCTTGTGCCTACGTATTCTCGCACGGTACAAAAAATCAGAGAAAACTTAGTTCAGGCAATTAGAACACCGGTTGGTTCAAAAGTTTTTATCCGAGTAGGGTTAACAATCAGTCCTAGCAGTTAGGTGTATGCAACTCGACCTTTTAAGACTTAAGCGTTACCTGTTTGCGGTAGAACTAAGAGTTAACGAAACTCTTTTTATGAAAAGGTTTTCCATTATTAAAGGGTCCCAAAGGATAAAATGAAGTTTGATCATTTGTTTTTTGTGTCTTTTAAAAGAAGAAATGTTTTTGAATTGTTTGTAATTCATATTGCACTAAAGACTATGACCTAGGAGCGAATGCGTCGCACATCATCCAAAGGGTGAACACTAAACACTCTAGGCCATCAAGAGGAAACCACCCAATAACGATTTCCCAAGTACTTAAGGCTCGTAGCATACAATATTCATTAGCCTTTATTAAGTATTTTGAAGTTGTTTTGAGATGAGAAATAGAGAGAACAAACTAAAGGGAAACTAGTTCAAACCCTAGTAGTTGTCATGCAAGATGAACCTATAGTTGAGGTTAAAGGGAAATTCTACTTAATATTCTCATACATGGTTTGAAACTTAGTGTCTATCACATTTATCCTTAAACAAAGAGATTAGAAATCTTAAGGGAGCATGGTAAGAAAAGAGAAAAAGAGAACATGATACAAAACATAAGATAAGAATGAATGCATATGCTATGCAACACACAAGCAAAGGGAGGAAAAAGTGTGGGGTGAACACCTCCACAAGCACATCTCAACCTTTATTAATTCATAAGTAAGAAATGAAGAGAAGGAAAAGCTTACAACATGCATACTTCAATCTTAATGCACAAAATCATACCACATGAAAGGGAAAAGAAAGAGAGGGTTGAATGAGATGATAGGAGGCAAAGTGAGAACCAAGGGAACTCACAAGGGCTACTCAACCAAACATACTACATCCAATATGCACACAAATCACACAAATGGTCCTCAAAGACTCATTACTTATGACATGCTTCAAATTCCTCCAAAGGAGGGACTAAGCTTCCATAAATAGGATCCTAAAATCCTAGAACAAAAGTATAGATGAAGGTAGAAGGTACTCAAAGGGAATGAAACAAAACATGTAAAAGAATGCAAGCAAATCATGACAAAAGGAGTGTAAACATTCACATACGTGCACATATGGAACCCTAAAAGATAGGTCAAAAGAAGTACAAACTTCAACAAGTTGAAAACCAAATAATTACCTATAATTCAACATACCAACACTTCAATATGTCCACAACATGAATCTGTAAGCATTAGCAGTTCAAAGAATGCACAAAGGTCATTTACAAGGCAAACTAGTTCATGTATTAGGGTAAACATCACACAAGGATGACCAAAAATGAAAAATACACTAAAAATAGAAAACAAACTCAAAAATTGCCAAATAAAATACTAGATGGCCCCTAGGGAGTTAGGAACCAGGGGCCAAGGCTATGGGAAAAAAAATCCTAAACAAGGCTAGGCAAACAGAGGGAAAGTTCTAAGGGATACCCTAAAAGCAAGGGTAAATCGAGGGTCCTAAAAGTCCAACTAAAACCCTAACCAAATGGTAATAAAACCAAGGGTAAAAATGTCCAAAAAAACAATTAATATGTAAAGGATATGATGAAGAAAAATCAGCCATTAACATGAAGAATTCATCACAAAATAAAATCAAGAACATGGGATGTGCAATTTCAATCCAATTAAAATACCTCAAAAGTGAAAATCAAGATTTAATTGGAAAATGTCTTAAAAAATTAATTGAAAAATTTGTAAAATCAATTAACATTGCAAAGTGTATAGAAATATGTTTTTCAAGATTTTTAGATGCATTGAGGTATTTTATTTGGATTAAAATCAAACAACATACAAAATGGAAAAAAGAATGAAAAGAAAATAAAAATGAAAAAGTGTGACAAATAGCAACTTATTTCAGTTATATCTTTGAGCTTGCATTCAAGGGGGTGTAAATACCAGATGTGGCCCAAGTCCAAGACAATTCAGAGTGGGGATGTGTAATACCCCAAATTTGCCCTAAGATTTAGTCGAATCATCTTGCATTCCATCGCACCTTTGCACTGCATTTAACTAACCACTAACGGATCGTGCAGTTGGTTGATTTTTGCAGGAAAATATCATGTGGTGCGATTTTTGGTTCATAAAGGGTAAAACGGTCATTTGTTCGTGGCCGGTCGTCAATTTATGAATTTTGAGTTGTAGTCAAGAAAGTTGAGTCGTTTGAGTTGGTGGATGTAAGTCAGGGGCGAAGTGAAGTGCTGGAAGGTTTAATTTGAAGTTATGGCAGGGACGGGATTAGTCGGATTAATTGGAGGAGTTGAGAATTAATAAAATTGGGAATTTCATTTCGTTTTATTTCACTTTAAATCCATTGTATTGCATTTTCATTTTTATTATAAATCCTTTCTACGCTAGTTCTTAAACTTTATTCTTATTTCATTTTCAAACAATTCATTCTATTTTTATTTCATTTTTAAATAACTTCATTTTTAGATAATTTTGTATCATTTTAAATAATTCATTTCAAAAAAGGAAAATATATCTTCATTTCATTTATTTTTAAATCATTTGCATTTCATTTATTTTTCATTTTTTAAAAACCAATTTTGTGTTATGTCATGTACACTTTATTTTGAATCCACTAGTTTCATTTCAATTTTTATTGTTGGCATCATTGCATTTGTGAAATAATATCGTTTATTCTAAGTAGGTGTTTCCTTTCATTTTTATAATTTTAAATATTTTGTTCTCATTTTTATTTGTAAATAACTTATGGCATTTTGTATTAGTTTTCATTTCATAATAAAAACATATATTTTTCAAATTCCCATTTTCTTTTATAACTAAAATTTATTTACATTTTATACAAAATTACAAAAAATTACAAAAATAATTTTATACAAAATTACAAAAAAAAATTACAAAATAAATAAAATTATATTTTTCATGAAATATAAAAAGTCCTAAAATTCCTAAGTCTTCCGATTCTCCGACCTTTCCCGAGCTCCCGATCTTCTTCGAACCTGTAATTCAAAACAAACAAATAAATTTTATCGGTTAGTTTGATTACCCGACACCCTCAGAGCACTGTCACCATCGGGTGCGTTGGGAGGGTAACAGATTGCTCCGTCTCCGGCTCCCGACTCTGTTCCGACCAAAAAGCCAAAATCAAATAAGTTTATGTTCTTATTCTCCCGAGGCGACCAAGAAAGAGAAGAAGAAAATTGCTTTTGAAATAAGCTATTTGGCCAAAAAAGAGATTATACCAAAAAATGCTTAGTTGAAAAGTTGGTTTGAGAAAAGTGGTTTTTTTTCAAGAGGATGGTTTACCCATTAATACCTTAACTCCAATCCTCCGGAAAAAAAATCAATTCCAACCAAAACCAACAAGATTAAACAAGATGAAACCAATTCAAGACCAAACAAGCTGAAACCAGTTCAAAAAAAAAACTGATTTAGAAACCAAGTCTGAAAATCAGGTTCAATAAGCAAACCAGTTCAGAAACAAGTTCAACAAGATCAAACTGGTTCAAACCAGTTCAGAAACAGAATCCCAGAATAATAGCAAATACGTGAGCAGCTGGAACACGTAGTCAAGTCGTCTAAGGTTTCGTTGGATCACAACAAAGAAGACCTGAAAAATACCAAAAAGTTCATCAATAACCAAACCATGTCAAACGAACCCCAACATAAACGCAGGGATTTCAGCCACGAGTGTCACGGTCTTTGAATCAAACAAAAATGCGGCTCAAAATTCGCACCAGAAATTGACAATAATGATCACATCACACATAACAAAGCAAGATATAAATATTACCAGAAGGGGATTCAAACCCTAAAAAAAGAACGAGAGAAGACGACGCCGTAAAAGGAGATGAAGGCCACTACTACGAACTCAGATTGGAGATCCTCTCACCATCATCATTGTTCGAAGTCGGTTCAGATTCGGAAGCGAACTTCTTCATGATGAAGTGAACAAAGCTTTCGCCATCGCCACTGCATCATCATCGCTCGGACGACGAAGAAGAAGATCCGAAGACATTAAAACTCGCGATCAAAGTTATTAAGCCGTCGCCGACGCTGTCCAGCGGGCGACAAGCTTCAAAGGCCTCCGGTTCTTCCATCATCGGCCAGAATCACGCATGCAATCATCATCGACATAACGCCACAAACCGCCGCCGGAAAAATCGCAATCGCCGGCGAAACCCGGAAAAGATCATCAACCGTGAGATTCTCAGTTCTTACATTTTTATGCCGTGTTTGCTTTCATGTATTGAGAAGAGGAAAGAACGGATCGCTACATGCAAGCGAAAACGGGAGGTGAAAAAGCTCCGAGAACATCCATCCATGGCGGCACTCAGAGGAGAGGAAGAGGATATGGGTAATAAAAAACCCTAATAAAATGGGCCCAACGATCCGTGTCCCCCTCCCCTTTTAATTTATTTTCGTTTTTTTCTTTTTTATTTTTTTATTTATTAATTGTTATGTATTTAATAATCACCAAAGGAAAAACCTCTTGAATTAATTATGACATTATTTTAAAAATTATTTTTTCACTGTTATTTTATTTAGGTTCATCTAATCTTCGAAATCAAGATAATTTTCCTCTCATTGAAACAAAATTTTAAGACAAGCAAAAAAAAACATTTCTTTAAATAAAAAAACTAAAACTTTTTTTCAAGATTAAAATTAAAGCATTTTTTCAAGATTAAAATTAAAACATTTTTCCAAGATTAAAATTAAAGCATTTTTTCAAGATTTAAATTAAAACATTTTTTAAGATTAAAATGAAAACATTTTTTTTAAAAAATTAAATATTTTTTAATCAAAAATTAAGCATTATTTCAAATAAAGTTAAACCATTTTTTCAAATAAAAGTGAAACATTTTTTCAATAAAATTAAAACATTTTCTCAAATAAGATTTAAACATGTTTACAATAAAAATTAAAACCAATCTCTTTATTAAAATCAAAACAAAATTTTTAGTAAACAATTAGAATATGTTTCCCATTAAAGCATAAGACTAATCCTCCTCTTTTCAATAAAAAAATTCAAAAAGCATAAAGTTTCTGTTTAGCATTTTAGTTTCATCTAACCCCCGTTAATTCGTTTGTTCAGCTTAGTATTATCTCATTTGTTTGTTTTTGGCATGGATGTAATTTATGCGAGGCCATGATCAGAGTTTTATTTCCCGCTTTTGTTTTGGGATTTGTAATTTTCGCATTTCTTTACCACTTTCTTTACTTTCCGCACTTTAATTTTGCCCTATGATGATATTTGTTACTTGCATATTTTTACTTGCATATTTTACCGTTACACCCTTCGAAGGAATTAGGTCTAGCCGTTTGACCGCCGAGTCAATTTTTGACCATTTCAAGCCCTATTTAGCCTAGGCGTCCCGCCGTGGACAAAAACGCCCTTTACCCTAACTTTTAGGTCAAAGAGTCGCCGTACTCTATTTTAGGGTTTCCCGCCGTGGAATCCCTAATTTCAACCCTAATTTTAATTCAACTTTTCAACATAGAAATAGGAGTTTCAATACTCCACGTAAGCGTGTCCTTAAGATACTTTTACTCCCCTTGAAACCTTGACCATAGTCAAGAAGTTTCTAACCTCCCTCTCGAGGGGAACTACGATTACTCTGATTCCATCCCTATCCAGGATACGTAGGCACAAGATGCAAATCTTGCCGAGTAAACTTAGGATTAACCCTTAGGTTTTTTAGATCACTCTATCCCTTAGCGCAATATATACATCAAGCAGAAAATAAAATAAAAAAGGCATACAATAAACAAAAGGTTCCTGTAGAGTACTACAAAAGTTTAGGGTGCTAGTACCTTCCCTAAGCTTAACCAACCCCTTACCTAGGTCTCTCCCCGCATTGTGTTTACGATACAAAAATAGGTTTTCCCTCTTTTGACCTTTTCCTTCGGATAAATCAAAGAGTGGTTGTGAATTAAGAATTGTGATTCAAACTAATTAATAGTTTGATATCCTATTTCCATCGCAACAGGATGAAACTCTGCGTTTCATTAATGACGTGGCCTGGTCGATTAGTCAGTGGATGTTTTAGATACAATCACGGTCGTTGGATGGGTTTGGGTCAAAGATTCAAAGGGGTGAGTTGGCTATCCATGCTGGCAATCTGATCAAAACACATACGCCGGAGACGACGAGCCAGATGGTGGCTCTGGTTTCTCTGGTTATCTTCAACCTCAAGCACGCTATAGTAGCTTCCTTTAAACCTAACTAAAATGCCTAAAATTTAAGTCTAAACTCACCCTCATCTCACACTGATCACTAATCTAGCCTTAGTTTTCATTAATCTCTCCTAAATCAAGCAATATGAATCAAATCAATTTCAAGCAACATCCAAGAATTGTTAAGAACAACGAATCAAACCTATCCAGAAACGATCTATGGTGCCAGGGGATCATGAATCTGTGAAAATGGCATGTGATTGATGCATGAACAGAGAGAATTTGTGAAGAATAACTTACCTAACGGAGTGCCTCCGTTGGGCCTTGATTTGTTGATGAAGCTCGTGCAAAACCAGCCAGAAAGCTTCAAGAAACTTCAATGGAGCTTGCTATCACCTTTAATTTGATTGAATTGGCTTGGATTTGGATTTCACTTCTTCACTTTTCTCTCAACTCGTGTAACTGAATTTCCCTCCAATTTTGCTCCAAAATCTCCTCTGAACACTTGTGAAGCATATGAGAATTATATACGATGGATCTAGATTGAATGGAGGCCCAATTAAGGCCTCTTTGTGGCAATTGAGAAATCCAAAATTTTGAACCTCAAGCTTGCAATGCACGACTGTTTTTGGCCCAAAAAACTCCAAACTTGATTCAAACTCATTGCTTGTGATGTAAGGAAATCCAATGGACAAGATTAGCTCCTTGTTATGATCCATTGGTTGATTTTGGAAGTGTACCTTAAGCTTGAAGCAACTTTGAATTTCTATGTGAAAATGACCTCAAACGTTATTTCTGATTTTGGCATCTCATTTGGTAGGTTTTGGTGACTCAAAAAACGCATAAACATGTTATGAAATGGTCCAAAATGAATTTGATTGAATTTGTGGCTTTTAAGGCTTTTTCCATGAAATTTCCTTCACCAATTCTCATATACAAGCCATATCCATGACAAGTGATTATTTGAATA